>WHSE01000017.1:0-169343 GCA_012295165.1 Asparagus setaceus | reverse complement strand
TTTCAGTTTCCAGCTAATGTTATGCATTGTACTTAATTGTCATATATGCCTTTCCTTCTAATTTTGTGCATTGATGCATATGCACAAAATTGTTTGTGTTTTCACGGATACACAAAACATCCCTTTATTTCCATATTCATTGTTTATTCACGTATTTTAGTTTGTGACCAGGAACTGCTTTTGCTATGAATTGCCAAAAATTCTTTAAATAAATTAGCTAGACATGCTTATGCCCTGCTAGTGCACAGTTATTTTAGAGAGGTTGTTGTCATGGCTAACCTCCTACAATAGTACAGAAATGTGGAATCAATTTCAAAAGTATGTTCCTTGAAGCTAAACTATTTTGTAGTGCACCACAGTTCACTTGCAATAGCTGTGCTCCTAGTTGTATAGGGAGGTCGTAATTAGTGTTGCTGAGGAATGAGAACTTCCCTTTTAGATTTACCAGCTATTATTTTGTTGTAGATGAAATTTTATTAGAATATGAATAGTAAAAGTATCATTTCAATATCTCCACATGCTAACTCCGCTGGAAACAACCCTTCTGTAGTCGCGGAAAGGCGTGAAGGAGAAGAGAGTCAATCCGTGAAACTCAAGAATTCTTCACCCGCGAGACCGGATGTTATATGGCGAGTGCGATGGTCTTTGCTCGATGCCTTTTAAACAAAGGCGAGAAGAGGTCCCGGGGAAGCACGAAGGTGAATGTGGTGCACACTACGGTCCCAAGCTCTCGATCGAATCAGGAGAATGGGCTACTTTTATTACGATGATTAATGGCGGTCGAATGCGGCTCGAAATGCCGCGTGTCAAATTCCAGCGAATTATATGCATCGGCCTCTGGCGGTTGCATCCTTGACCCACATCGGCCATTCGAGACATGGGAATGGGCGTTGTAGGTCCCATTTTTCCTCCGTCGGTCGGCGTCGGTTTATTCTAGCGATCACCGACTACTTCTCAAAGTGAAATGAAGCAATCCGCTAAAAGAAGTAAGTAAAGCCGTCATCAAAACACCATACCATTTCATTTACGGTGTCCAAACGGTCGTGCATGACAATGGTCCCCAATTCATCGGCAATTCCTTCATCGGGTTTTGCGAAATTCAAGATACAAGGCGTCTGTCAGCGGCCTATAATCCGGTTGCAAATGGATTAGCGAGGCATTCAACAAGGCGATTATTAAGATTCAACCGAAGCTTGTGAAGAATAACAAAGCGAGGCTGGGATGATAAACTTCGGAGAAGCACTACGGGCTGCGCTGCCGATATACGCATGGCTGGAAGCGACCGTACTCCACAGGTTTCACGGGTGCGGCGATTCTCCGTTGGAAATTGATTCCGTCGCCGCGCATGCTTTCAGCGAGATGGCGACCGAAGAACAACATCGAAGCGTCTCGAGAAGAGCTGAGATGTTAGATGAAGCTGGAGGCTCAACAATGCATTGAGTTCTACCAAGCTAGGATGTAGAGGCTTTCAACAAGAAAGTTGACAGAGAGACCTTTAGAAGGAGATTTGGTCCTCATTGCTCGTGACCGATAATCCTCACTTCAAAGAAAAAGGTAAATTGAACCTAAATGGGAGGAATGGTTTGTAATAGAAGCGGTTTACTCAATAGTGCGTATCGCCTAATTACCCAAAATGGCGGCCAGGCAATTAATCTTAGATAAATGGGAAGTTCTGAAGAAATACTACTCTTAGTATCTTGGGATAACCGTTCAGCGGGAAGTTCCTCGTGGGATGTGTTACCCAGCTTGAGGATAACCCTAGATTTATCCTCCATCATTATTTCCCCTGATCAAATCCTTAGCGGTGGGCACCCATTACATGGTACATTGCCACAATCTCCTCTTGATTCCTTCTATGAACAAGAGGCCCAATCAAAATCCCTTTACATGGGATAGAATATAAAATTCTTCCTCTCCAAGCATCAGATCCTTTAAGTGATAGCGGAGGGTTCTTAGTCCCATCTATCCACCTATTCTAGGTAGCCGTGAAGGTATCGCGTAGGGATTATCGGAACGAGGTTGTCCGTGAAGGTGCTTTGAGTCTTTAGGTTCTCGAAGTGGAGATCCACTTTTAGTTCCATCTTTCATCCTAGGTAGCGCCCGTGAAGGTCTTGTCGGGATTTTCAGACGAGTTGTCGCTGAAGGTCATCGAGTCTCTTAGGTTCTCGAGTGGAGACCCACTCTTAGTTCCATCTTTCATCTTAGGTAGCGCCGGTGAAGGTATCGTCGGGATTTTCGGACAGGTTGTCGCTGAAGGTCACGAGTCTTTTAGGTTCTCGGTGGAGATCCCACTCTTAGTTCCATTTCTCTCTCTAGGTAGCCGGTTGAAGGTATCTTGTAGGGATTTTTGACCAGGTTGTCGCTTGAAGGTCACTGAGTCTCTTCGGTTCTCGGTGGAGATCCACTCTTAGTTCCACCTTTCATCTTAGGTAGCGCCGGTGAAGGTATCGCGGGATTATTCAACCGGGTTGTCCTGAGAAGGTCACGAGTTTCTTCGGTTCAGGTGGAGATCCCACTCTTAGTTCCACCTCTCTCTAGGTAGCCGGTGAAGGTATCTTGTAGGGATTTTCAAACCGGGGTTGTCCGTGAAGGTCACTGAGTCTTCGGTTCGGTGGAGATCCACTCTTAGTTCCACCTCTCTCTTCTAGGTAGCACCGGTATCTTGTAGGGATTTTGGACCGGGTTGTCGCTTTGAAGGTCACTGAGTCTTTTAGGTTCTCGGTGGAGATCCCACTCTTAGTTCCATCTCTCTCTCTAGGTAAGCCGATTGAAGGTATCTTGTAGGATTTTGAACCGGGTTGTCGCTTTGAAGGTCACTGAGTCTCTTGGTTCAGTGGAGATCCTCTTAGTTCCACCTTTCATCTTAGGTAGCGCCCGGTGAAGGTATCTTGTAGGGATTGTTAACGGGTTGTCCTTTGAAGGTCACTGAGTTTCTTAGGTTCTCCGGTGGAGATCCAGCTCTCACCTTTCCATAGCGCCCGGTGAAGGTATCTTGGGGGATTTTCAAACCGGGTTGTCCGGTGAGGTCTGAGTCTTTTAGGTTCTCGGTGGAGATCCTCTTAGTTCCACCTCTCTCCTTAGGTAGCGCCGGTGAAGGTATCTTGTAGGGATTTTCGGACCAGGTTGTCGCTTTGAAGGTCACTGAGTCTTTTCGGTTCTCGAGGTGGAGATCCCACTCTTAGTTCTACCTTTCATCTTAGGTATGTTGAAGGTATCTTGTGGGATTTTCAGACCGTTGTCCTTTGAAGGTCACAGTCTTTAGGTTCTCGGTGGAGATCCCACTCTTAGGTCCACCTTTCATCTTAGGTAGCGCCCGGTGAAGGTATCGCGAGATTTTCGGACCGGGTTGCCCGGTGAAGGTCACAGGGTCTTTTCGATTCCCTCTGACAAAGAATCTGCTGTTAGCCTCATCATAGAACACATTCTTCTTTTCCCACCTCAATCAATCTTATTACGGTTCGAGTCATTCTCGGTCAAAAGACACCAAGATTCATCTTGGGGCATTTTATCGAAGCCTAAGAAGGGATAAAGCCAGCGCCTCACAGCGTTGCGGTTTAGTCTTTTCAGATTAAAGACCCAGAGTTGATTAAGGGCATTTTATCCTGAAGCCTAAGAAGGGATAAAGCCCGCCTACTGCAGCGTTAGGGTTAGTCTTCGAGTGAAAAGAGCCGAAGCCTCAGTATTCAACATCGTAGCATTAAGTCTAAGAGAGTTTCATTCTTTTAGCACAACGTTGTGTGAAGCAGATTTAGATAATCTACATGCTAGCCAACTCAAGCGGTAGTTGGTAAGGCTCATCAAACCCGTTGAGAGTGCAGGGGTTGGCCAATAACCCTAAAGTCAGCGCCTCACCGCATTGCCGGTTTAGTCTTTCTCCGATTGAAGAAGACACGAGAGATCGATTACGGGGCATTTTATCCGAAGCCTAGAAGGGATAAAGTCGGCGCTAACTGCGCGTCGCGGTTTAGTCTTTTCGATTGAAGAAGACACGAGTCGGTCACGGGGTATTTTATCCGAAAGCCTAAGAAGGGATGAGTCGCGTAACTGCAGCGTTGCGAATGATCTCTTGCCGTAAAGAGTACCAAGTCTATGTATTCAATATCATAGCAACAAGTCTAGAAGAGTTTCATTCTTTTAGCACAGCGTCCGCGTCTTGAGCGGATCTAGATAATCCACCGCGCTAGCCAACTCAAGCGGTGGTTGGTAAAGGCTAATCAAACCGTTGATGGTGAGGTTTGCCAAAAATCCTATAAGTATTATGGTTAATTATTTACGGCGAAGTAAAAGAATCATAATAAACAATGAAAGGATGGATCTTATTCATTTGAAGCAAATATAGAAGAGCTACAGCGTTTAAACATCAAGTCTATGACAAAGGATTTGTTGTTCATTTGAGACACTTCACCATTGATAAGCTTGGTGGAGTTCTTCCACCACAGCGACCACTGAAGGACTCCTCATCGGTGTTGATGTCTTCGTGGTTGCCTCCTCGAGCTCGGCCGGTTTACTTCGACGGTCGAGGATTCCCTAGGCATAGCGGTGAGGGCTTCTTCCTTGTTGGCCTTGGCGAGCTCGAATACTCATCTTATCTTCCTCGGCATGGAGCTCTCCCACGGCGATATTATCCTCTCCGCTTTCATCACAACATCGATGCGGATATGGCAGGGAAAGAATATGTCGGCAACAACGGCTCCAGAGCTGATGTGATCTCTCGCATCACGGACCTCGAGCCCGGTAAAACACGAGCATCGGCCATGCCTCTAAGCGCGAGTCGGTATGGCGCTACATATGAGGAAGCCCCGACTGCCCGCGCTCTTGCGATCTCTGAAGCTTTCCCTCGGATGGGCGAGGTCATCAACAATGGCTGAGCCAGCCGGGATAACCCATATCCATATCAAGGCCATCAGGATCAGCGTGGGCAGTGATGAGAAAGCCGCCATGGCGGACCTTTTCGATCACGATGTTCACAAAAGAATGGCGTACTTCGAAGCGGATAATAAGGCAGGGATGGATCTTCATCGGCATCAAGCTCTCGCGAGGTCATGGAGTCGAGATGTAGGCTCTGCGAAGAAAAAGAACAGTTAGAATCTTCAACCAAAACTAATGGATGCATATTGATTGGGAACTCTTACCGTCTCCTTAGTTCGAGAGGTGGTGAGTCTACCGAGGCGTATCTATTCTTTGGGATACTATCAACGCCAGGCTGAGCCCTCGTGTGCTCGTCTATCTCAACGATGTTGTGATAGGCCCGATTAGAAGCGGCGGAAGAGGAGTACACACTGTTGCGGTAAAAGTCGGGATGATTGTCATTGATTTGAATTTGCTTCGGCTTCTTTGTACTAGCGAAATTCAAAAGAAAATGCCTTTTACTTTAAAGTACAATGAAAATCAAAAGATTACAACTTTTATCCTTGGTGAACAAACCACGAGGATCTACGTTATATCGGATCCACAAACGCGTGGAGTTCTTTGCTGTGCGGGGACTTGTTGTGTCCGTGGACCGCAGCGCAATTCGATCTGGTGTAAGCAGGGTTGCGGAACTACGAGGCGTGGGGGCTCGTTTCCACGAAGGAAGCAGCGCTGAGGGATCACACTGAAGGAGAGGATGCTGCGGGGATCACCTCCGCGAAGGAGAGGATCGCGGGCGGGTGAATCTACAGGGAGAAATCCGCGCTATCCACGAGTTAAGGCGAAGCTTAACCTAGAGGTATCGTAGTTCGACCCGAGCTTGTTTACCTTCCGCCTATAGATCGGCGTCGACTAGACTTGAGCTGCTGTTCTGCGGACCGTCGCGGGTACTCGTAGATCTGCCAGAATTCTTAGAAGTCGAGCTCTTCCAAATCCCCAAAATCCTCTCGGATCGGCAAAATCCGCCCGTCCGAAGTGCCCTGAAGATGACACCCCCTATTTATACAATGGAAGGGTGCCGACCACCTTGGTGGCTTTCGGCGCGGCGAGCCACACACCTCGGCGAGTTGGCGGTGGCTCGGCCATGTGGCCGAGCCACCTCGGCCACTGGCACGGCCAAATGGCGACACCTCCTGACCACCCCGGCGAGCACCTCGACCAAGTTGGTAGGGTGGCTGGACCAAAGTTTGGGAAGCCACCTTAACCACTTTGCGAGGTTTGGCAGCCGGCGCCCGTCTTGCGGTGTTTTCCGTCGTTTTTCGTCGTTTCTCCGTCGATTCTTTTGGTCTTCGGGCTTGGTTTTGCCGGTGATGTTCCGTTGTGTTTGAGTCCGTGCGATCAACTTCCGAGCTCAAGCGGTTAGTTTTGCATCGGCCGGACTAAAGTATGGTTGATTCGTCTCGCTCGGCGTTTGAGTTTAATCAACTTTCGACGCGTCGTTTCATTGGCTCGTCGTCTTGCCGACTCACTTCATGTGCTTTCGTCGATACTCGCTCTGCGTTTTCACGGCGTGATGCGTTTTCTGCGGCGTCGGTTTTGTCGAATGGATGCGTCGGTTGTCAACCCATCGTCCGCGAGTTTCGTTCCAGATGCGATAAGCAATTTTTATGCCTCTGAGATACCCCTCAAAGCGTCTCGGTCGATTCTTGATGATGCGGGATGCTTTGAACATGACCGACCGTTAATTTGAGGTCCCAAAGATAGCTTCAAATCTTCGATTCTTCGGATCATCGGTTCTTTGTAGGATTCACGATAAGATCGCGGTCTTTGGATTTGTTAATGCGACAGCTTGTTATCTTGACTCGAAGGCTGGTGGGTGAGTTTTGTTTGTAACTTCGTGTCGGTTGGTCGTTGTTTGACTAACCATCCAGTTTTGGACTTCTCGTGTATGGCGAACTCCTTGTTGGCGGCGTTGAGTACATGTCGAATACATGGAACTTCATAACCTTCTTTCGGCTAATTCCTCCATCATGGCGTGTGTTGTTGGTTTAACTTCGGTGGGGAGGATATGATTATCGATGTCAACATGACCTTCACTCTCGTCAATTATTCCTCTCTTGGAGATTATGGTGGGAATTAAGGGGTTACGGTTATCCTTAAGAATATGGGTTTATTCTCGGGGAACTCCTCATTGAAATTTTGGAAGCTTGTTTATACTTTCGTAATCTAGGGTAAGTTTAAAACAGCGTTGATAAATTCGATGCAATCGCATGATCGAGTTATCCTAAGAATATTTCTTGTGAGAATATTCTTGGGAACTTCGACAATTTAGGAAGCTTGATTTATACTTAATCCTGGTTGGGTAGGATTAGCGGCGTTGATCGGCGTCGATGCAATCCGCCGATCGATTATCCTAAGAATATTTTTTGTGAAAATATTCTTCCGGGAACTTCCGATAAATTAGGAAGCAATTTATACTCGTAATCTAGTTGGGTAAGGATTGGTAGCGTTGATTGCGTCGATGCAATCCGCCCGTCGAGTTATCCTAAGAATATTTTGTGAAAATATTCTTGAGAACTTTCTCGATAAATTAGGAAGCTTGGTTTATACTACGTAATCCTAGTTGGAGTAGGTTAGGCGTAGCGTTGATGCGTCGATGCAATCCGCCGCGATCGAGTTATCCTAAGAATATTTTTGTGAAATATTCTTAGGGAACTTCGACAATTTAGGAAGCGGTTTATACTCGTAATCCTAGTTGGAGTAAGTTAGGCGTGGCGTTGATGGCGTCGATGCAATCCCGCGATCGAGTTATCCTAAGAATATTTTTGTGAAAATATTCTTAGGGCTTCTCGACAAATTAGGAAGCGGTTTATACTCGTAATCCTAGTTGGAGTAGGATTAGGCGGCGCGTTGATGCGTCGATGCAATCCATACGATCGAGTTATCCTAAGAATATTTTTTGTGAAAATATTCTTCCGAACTTCGACAAATTAGGAGCGGTTTATACTGCGTAATCCTAGTTGGAGTAGGATTAGGCGCGGCGTTGATGCGTCGATGCAATCCGCACGATCGAGTTATCCCTAAGAATATTTTTGTGAAAATATTCTTCAGAACTCTCGATAAATTAGGAAGTTTATACTCGTAATCCTAGTTGGAGTAGGATTAGCGGCAGCGTTGATGCGGCGTCGATGCAATCGCGATCGAGTTATCCTAAGAATATTTCTTGTGAAAATATTCTTAGGGAACTTCGATAAATTAGGAAGCGGTTTATACTGTAATCCTAGTTGGGTAGTAGGATTAGGCGTAGCGTTGATGTCGAGAGAATTCATGAGTGTTATCTTGCCGAATAAACCTTGAGAATCTTTCCCAATATAGCGGAGAATTAGGAGCCAATTAGCGACTGATTTGGCGTTATCTTCACATCAAGCGAGATTCCAATTAGGACTCCTAATTAGGGGCTGATTAGAGTCCTAATTAGAATTAGTAGGCTCAATTAAATTCCTACTTCTTGCCAAATAGAGTCCTTATTCAAGAGGATTGGGTTCATATGGGGTTGTTATAAATACCCATAAATCCTCCTCTTCTTTGACCTAGGCCGGCCCCTACTTGTGCTTTTCGTCTTGTTTCTTCTCGTCTGGCGCCGTCGTCTCCTCCAGATCAGCGAGGTATGTGTCTGAGGGTTTGTAAGTATTTTTTCTTCTTTTCTTCTCTCTCTTTCTTGTGTATGTAGGTGATGACAACCACAGGGGAGAAGGAGCGGAGACGTGTGGCGAGGCCGGCGGCGTCGGTGGCGGCGGCCGAGCGCCAGCGGCCGGCGGCAATGGCCCGGCGAGGCAAGCGCCTGCGGCAGCCTTGAGCTGGCCCCAGGCAGCGACTGAAGCATGCCAGTTCGCCCAGGCCTTGAACGGCGCCTGAGCGGCGCTGGCCAGCGCTGGGCGGCGCCAGGCCCAAGGCACTTAGAAGCGCCGAACCTTGCTGAAGCGCCCGAACGCTGCTGAAGCGCCTGAGGCGATGCGGGCGGTGTTTGGTTGTGGCCCCATTGTATTAGCTTGTTCGTTGCACCCGGTCGCGGGCTTACGGTCTTTCTTGATGCCTTTTGTTGACTTTCAAGCGCATTTCGACTTTATTTGTCTTCTTTGCGGCTTTCCGATTAATCGTGGGAAGATCCAGCGTTCGGTCGATCAACTTCGCCGCGGCGTGAATGCACCCTCCTTCTTTTGGTGGTGCGCGGCGTCATCATATTCGTTACATATATCGCGTTGTATCCCGCCGTTCTCCTTTGTGGGCGATTGGGAAAAGTCGAATTCTCCTTCGTGAGGATTGAGGCTTCAAATTATTGCTGCGTTAGTTATGACCCAGCCGTTCTCCTTTGTGGCGATTGGGAAGAGCGAGATTCTCCTTCGTGAGGATTGAGGCTTCAAGATCACCGTCTCGATGTTTTTAGCGGGGCGATTTCACACCATACTCTATGCAGTAGAGCGGAATATATTGCCGTTTGGATTATCGCGACTATATTTATCGTTCTCGGGTGTTTATCTGGATGAAATCGTCATACCGTTATAAGGTAAATGACTCAATCTATGTAAGATGAATTCAGCGCCATTTACTAGCGAGTATTTTCGATTTGATTGATTATTCCTCGGGAGCTTTTCCGACCTCACGCGGTCGATGGGCGTCATAGTGACTATTATTCCATGTGATGATCCGCGATTTTTATCTACGCCTCGATTTGCGCTGGCACATCGGTGAGCGATCGGTATGTTGAGGGGAGTTCAGCGTTCTCCGGCGATTGGTCAGCGATGCGCTTCGTAGGGACACCAGCTCACGAACCTTTGCGAAAGGCAATTATCTATTGGCGACTGGTTAAGGATCGGATCTGACTCTTATCGAGAGTGAGAGGTGGTTGAACAAAGGCGGGAGGCCTTGTATATTCCCGGATACCTCGTCAACTCTCATTGGTGACCGACCTTAGACACCATCTGTGACACCGCGTATGTCATGGCGTCGGCCGAAACATGATCATATTCATTGTGGGTTTATTACCCGGCCGGTTCGGGTTCCAGCAGGAATCGCGTCATCGACCTACACAGGGTTGTAGGGCTGGACACACCGCCCGTGATGAGCTTTTGTTCACCTGCGACTTTGAAGAATCGCCTTGCTAAATTGGGGAGAGATGCGTCGTCGATCATAGATTCTTGGTGGGTACACTTTCGTCAAATAAGCTTGGTGGAATTCGCTGACGCTTATGTCCTCGGTAGATGGGATGGAGAACCGTGCTTGATGCGTATTCGATTAGTGCCACTATGTATGGCCTTCCAATGTTGCATTTCTTTACCTTATTGAGCTTTATAATCCAGTTGAATCGTTTTCACCAAACATGGCGAGTTGGGGTTGGCTTTGCATGAGATGTCACCGTATTCGGGTCTACCCATGGGAAGATGCTATATCGGTACTTTCAATCGAGGCTGAGCGGTGAAGGAGCATACGCCCGTCGTTATAAGACTTTATGGGATCTCACTTGTCATTACCATATAGCTCGGCCCAATGAACCTTGCTAGAGGAAATCGCGGTGAGTGCGAGCGGTGCCAATTACTTGTTCCGCATTTGGAGGACAAATGCGAGGAAATATGAACTATCACGCTCACTCCTTGAAGGTTAATGAAGCGATCAAGAAGTCGAGGCTAACTCTTATACACTCGGCTCTTCGAAGGCTTTCCTTGCCGGGGACCAAGTTTGCGACTTTTACGTGGCATGCGGTGAAGCCTATCGGAGACAACTCTTCTAGCGGGCTATCTTGCAATCGGCTCAAGAAGTGTGTGGTTCCATATCAATCGATGATGCTTTACCTTTGGAGGTCCTTTATCCTGCCGTTCAACTTCGCCCACAAGAAGGAACTCTCTCTCCTTCGGTGATGGTGGCGGTATTCACCGTGGATTGCGGCATATAGTTCGGCGTTTACCGGAGAAAGGGCGAGCCATCATCCGCATCCCTTCCGTCAGTAGAGCTCCCATATACCTATTTGATGACTGGTTGGTCCTTCATCGTCCGACATGATGTCGGCACCGGGTTCCACGGTCGTCTACTCCTTTCTTACGGTTGGTAGAGGTTGCGAGATGGAAGGCGTGGTTTCTGCGAGATCAAAAGCAGTCTGATTCACAAAGGGTGGATCTTTTCGGATGTTTTCCTCGATTCTCGGTCAATATGGTGAGTCCTTGGTCGGCGAGGAGTGCGAACGGCGGAGACTTCACTTAACATTGGCTATTTCAAGCGGTTAGTGAATATCGGGCGGGGTATCTCACCTTCGAGTAAGTGAGGAATGCTTCATTGAGCCTTATTTTCCCTGTCGTTTTGCTTTCGCCCGGTTCGGTTCACGACCAACTTTATGTTGGGAACCCGAACCGGCGACTCGGACTTCGAGGTGGACTTGTGGATGGCCGAGCATGGTTGTGGGCGTCATGGGATGTACGGTGCTAGATCGGTCTCGAGCTCGGACCGTCGGGAGTCGACATTCCTCCATTGTAGTTGGCTATTAGTAGCTAGCGAGTCGATCCACAATGAGGGCCATCTCGAGATCACGGTAGCTTGAAGCATCGTTGCGAGCGGCCGGACACTGCGGAATCTTAGGTCAAGCTCGGAGGAAGCGTAATCTTATCGGCGGGTGAGGTGAGGAGGAGTTCCACAACTCACGGCTGCTACTTTAGGAAGGACCAGCGGGCTGCGGCTCATGAGAAGGATCTCGGTACTTTCTCCTTTTTCCCTTCGTTTTCTCATCCTTTCCATTAGAGTTCTCATTCAATTGAATTTTCGGGAAAATCTATTGAAGAGGAAGAATTCGACCCTCTCAAGGGTTAAGCGAAAGAGGCTAGCCCACAAGAATCACGTGAATCCTCGGTCCTTTGATATAGACTTGACCCGGTAATGTTCGGTCGGTGGCCGAGGTAATAATTCACCGTGATGAAATCTGAAATTTCGACTTTTGAAGGCCGACATTTCTCCGTTATCGCGGGGTTCTAGGGATTATGATCACGGCTTTGATTTTGCTCACCACAATTACTGAGCCCGGTTACGCTCATCTGAGCCTTTACTCAACAAATGTATGGAGCTATGGCGGAAGAGGCCGATGTAGGACTTGATCGGTGGACCGAGGTACATCTAACATCGATAATTCCTCTTCGGGTGGCGAATCAGAATGGAATGACTTCGGGTTTGTACCCCACTAATTGCCTCTTTGCTTTTGTTCTTTTAGAGATTGCGAGGAGACAAATGCACAAGCCGAGACTAGGCAAGACTAATCACACCGTAGGAGGTAAGTAACTTTACCTATTGTTAGTCTTAATTGCATTCACTTTCCTAATGCCTTCTTTTTCGGACTTCTCATGGAAGATCTCGTGGCATTGGTTTATCACGGTGAGTACTTCCATGGATGACTTGTTCGCGCTTGGTCACAAGGCGGCAGCGCGATGGTGAAGATTTCCACAGAAACTACCATCCCGAAGAAGGTATGAATTTTCTCTTAATTATAGGACCGCCGTTTGGCCAATACCACTATAATTAAAAGAGGTGAGGCAGCTCTCCTTGTGTAGTGGCGGGGACTCCTCTTTCCTTTTCTGGAATCGGCTACTGACGGACCGTTGAGATAGATGAGCATTGAGGGCTCGGCCAGCGGTTGGCGGCATCAGGCGATAGATCGCCTCACAGTAGACTTCGCTAGCCTCTGAAACTACACGAAGGAAGCGGGTAGGGTCTTTTAGCCAAATAAGCTTTAAGCCCATTTTCTTGAAAATTCTAAAGTCCTCTTTTCTTACGTGCGAGCCTACATCTGACTCCATGATGCGGAGGCGTTGATCTTTGGATGAAGATCCATCCCATCTTATTATCGTTTGGAAATCGCTCATTCTTTTCTTTGGTGAACCTTTGTGATCGAAAAGGTCCTTCATGGCGGGCTTTCTCTTCATCGATTCAGGCCTTTGCTTGATCCCGGATGGCTTTGATCACGGGATATGGGTTACCGAGTGGCTCGAGGCCATTGTTGATGATCGCCCATCACGGAGGGACAACTCGAGAGCGCAAGAGCTGCGGGCAGCTGGGGCTTCCTCATACATAGCCGCTCATACGGCTTCGGCGTTTAGAGGCATGGCGATGCTCGTGTTTTCTTGGGCTCGAAGTCGGATCGAGAAAGAGACCGCGCCCGATCAGCTTCGGGGCTTTGTTGTTCTGAGACATACTCTTCCTTAAGCCACATCGGTGATATTGTGGCGAGTGCGGAGAGGATAATCTTTCGAGGGGAGAGCTCCATCTTGAGGAAGATAGGATGGGCAATTTGGGCTGGCCAAGGCCAACAAGGAAAAAACCCTCACCGTTGCGTCTAGGGAGCTTGATGTGAGAGAAGCGGTGAGCTCGAGGAGGCAACCACGAAGACGAACAGGATGAGGGGTCCTTGAGAGTTGCGGGAAGAACTCCACCGGCTTACAATGATGAAGTGTCTCCATTCGAACAACAAATCCTTTGTCATAGACTTGATGCGCGGTTGCCCTTCTATATTTGCTTCAAATGAATAAGATCCATCCCTTTCATTATTTATTATGATTCTTTTGCCGTTAGAAATAATTAACCATAATACTTATAGGATTTTTGCAAACCCTCGACCATCAGCGGGTTTGATTAGCCTTTACCAACCACCGTTTGAGTTGGGCTGGCGTCGCGGATTATCGAGGATCCGTTCATGCGTGGCGTTGTGCTAAAGAATGAAACTCTTCTAGACTTGTTGCTATGATATGAATACATAGGCTTGTTGCTCTTTTCGGGCAAGAGACATGTTACCGCGTGGACTCGTCCTCCTTAGGCCGGACGAAATACCCGAGAATCGAACTCGGTGTCTTCTTCAATCGGAAAAAGACTAAACCGGCAGCGTGTAAGTTGGCTTTATCTTCTTAGGCCGAGGATAAAATACCCCGAGTCGAACTCTGGTGTCTTCTTCAATCGGAGAAAAGACTAAGCCCGACAGCAGCGTGTGAAGTTGACTTTAGGGTTATTAGCCAACCCGGCCTTCAGCGGGTTTGATGAGCCTTTACCAACTACCGTTTGAGTTGGGCTAGCATGTAGATTATCTAAATCCGTTCTACACACAGCGTTGTGCTAAAAGAATGAAACTGAGACTTAATGCTACGATGTTGTTGAATCGTGAAGCCGTCTTTTTTTTTTCGGGAAGACTAACGCGGCAGCGTGTTACGCGTAGACTCATCCCTTCTTGGGCCGGATGAAAATACCCCGAAGTCGAACTTCACGGTGTCTTCTTCAATCGGAGAAAAGACTAAGCGGAAACTTAGCGTGTGGCGTTGGCTTTATCCCTTCTTAGGCCGGGATAAATTCCCCGAGAATCGAACTCACGGTGTCTTCTTCAATGGAGAAAAGACTAAGCCAGCAGCGTGTTGGCGTTGGCTTTATCCTTCTTAGGCTTGGGGATAAAATGCCCCAAGATGAATCTTGGTGTCTTCTTTTGACGGAGAATGGTGAACGAGGAGGAAAGATTGATCGAGGTGGGAAAGGAAGAATGTGTTCTATTTCCGGATGAAATGCTATTGGTTCCTTCTTTGTAGGAATCGAAAAGACTTCGGGTGACCTTCGGTCGGACTACGTCACGAAAATCTCGGCGCATTACCTTCGGTCGGCTACCTAAGATGAAGATGGAACTAAGAGTGGGATCTCCACTCCGAGAACGAAAGAGACTTCGAGGTGACCTTGATCGGACAACACTGTCACGAAAATCGGCGCATATACCTTGATCGGTAGCTACCTAAGATGAAGATGGAACTAAGAGTGGGATCTCCACTCCGAGAACGAAAGAGACTCAGGTGACCTTCGTCGGACAACCTGAGTGCGAAAATCCGGCGCTACCTGGTCGGCTACTAATGAAAATGATGGAACTAAAGTGGGATCTCCCTCCGAAGCAAAGAACTCGAGGTGACCTTGATCGGACAACTGGTCACGCGAAAATCGGCGCGCCGCCGGTCGGTAGCTACGAGATGAATGGAACTAAGAGTGGGATCTCCACTCGAGAACCGAAAAGACTTCAGGTGACCTTGATCCGGACAACACAATGCGAAAATCCGCGCCTTACCTTCGGTCGGCGCTACCTAAGATAAAGATGGAAAAGAACCCCTCCGTTTATCACGAAAGTCCGGATCTGAGAGAAAGGAATTTTATATTCTATCTCCGGCGTAAAGGTTTTGATTGGGCCTCTTGTTCATAGGCGGAATCAGAGGGATTTTGGTAATGTACCAGAAAATTTGTAGACCCACCGTCAGGAATTTGATCGTGGGGAAGTATGATGGAGGATAAATCTAGGGTTATCCTAAGCGAAAGTGGGTGAAACATCCACGAGGAACTTCCGTCGAAGCGGGTTATCTGAAGATACTATGGGTAGTATTTCTTGAGAACTTCCATTCTCGGCATTAATTGCGGTCGCCATTTGGGTAATGGCGATATGCACCATTAGAGTAAACCGTTTCTATTACAAGCGGACCCTCCCATTTAGGTTGAATTTGCCTTTCTTTTTGGAAGTGAGGATTATCGGTAGTCGGCGGCGAGGACCAAATCTCCTTCTTTAAAGGTTCTGTTGTTGAACTTTCTTGTTGAAAGCTCTGACATCCTAGCTTGGTAGAACTCAATGCATTGTTGAGCTTCGAGCTTTTCATCTAACATCTCGAGCTCTTGAGGCGTTTTGATGTTGTTCTTCAATCGTCATCTCGTTGAAAGGCGTCGCGAGGTGGCGGAATCTATTCCAATGGGAGAAGCGCCGCGCCGTAGGCCCGAGAATCGGGGTCTCTCGGTTGGCGTCGCGTCACGGTCGTGCGATGCTGCCGGTGCTTCTCGAGTTTATCATCGGTCGCTTGTTACTCTTCACAAGCTTCGGCCGAATTTTGATAATCGTCTTGTTGAATGCTTCGGCTAATCCATTTCTTCTTTGGATTATAAAACATTGGCGAGACATCTTGTATCTTGAATTTCTCACAAAACCGATGAAGGTTGCGATAAATTGGGGACCATTGTCATGCGATCCGTCTTGGGACACCATGTCGATAAATGACATGGTGTTTGATAAACGATGGCGCGGTACTCGCCTTTACTTCTTTTAGCGGGATTATACGCCCACTTAGAAGTGTCGGTGATCGCTAGAATAAACCGATCGCCTTTGACGGCGGAGGAAAAATGGGACCTCAGCGTCCATTCCCCATGTCTCGAATGGCGAGGATGTGGCGAAGGATACAGCGCTTTCGGGAGGCTGATGCATATAATTAGCGTGAATTTGATGGCATTTCGGCGTGCTCGACGCGTCATTAATCATTGTTGGCGAAGTAGCCCATTCTCTTGATCGATCGTAGAGCTTGGGACCCGGTGGTGTGCACCACATTCACCGTGTGCTTCGAAGGACCTCTTACCTTCTTTGTTTGAGAGGCATCGAGATAAAGACCATCATACCCCGGCGATATAACATCGGGTTTACGTGTTAGTAAAAGAATCTTGGAGCTCTTAGCCGGATTGACTCTCTCTCCTTCCGTCTTACGGTAGAATACCATGTAAGGCGTGTCGATGATAGGCGCCAATCGGGGCTCCAACTTGGTTTGGGTTGCATGTACTTCTTTGGTAACTATCCCTTTTCTTCTTGTGCCTCATTACATATTGGTGCGAAGAGTTGGTGAGTCTGACCGTGACTAGTTGCTCGGTCTCGGAAGGTTGTGCTAACGACACAGCTAGCGCGCCCGTGCATCCGCATAAGCGTTTTGGAAGCGGGATATATTGATGAAAAACTCTTGAATGAGTCGCTATTTCACGGCTATCGATGATAGGGGATTAGATCCGGTTCCTAACTTCATAGTCACCACCAACCTCTTAACTATCAATTGTGAATCTCCATGCAGCGAGATATTGACCCCGGCTCTTTGGCGAAGCTAAGTCCGATAAGTGCAGCGTTATTGAGCTCGTTATTAGAGCAAGGTTCGGTGAGTGAATAAGCGAGGGCATGACATGATTCCGGGAAACTAAGACAACCCGACTCGTGGAAATCTTAGAACATCGGGGCACTTGCCACATTGGTAGCTCGAGAGGCTCCGTCAAAATACAATCGCCATATTTGTTGGTGCGATGTAGTGTTGACTTCTTGAACTTCATCAGGAAGATCATCATATAGCTCAGCTGCATCCGTTGTCGGTATGACAAAGATCACAAATAAACGTCCTTTGGTGACTTGTTTGAAATACAAGTCATATTGGGACAAGAGCAAGGCCCATTTAAGCCAGCGAGCCAACTCATTGAGGCCGGTGGGTCATAAATATTCGGACCGGTTCCGTTAGAAATAACATAAATCGTGTCCAGGCTAAATAGTGCGCATTTTACGAATCGCGAACACTAATGCAAGGAACCTGCTTCCGACCATTGGATATCGAGACTTCGGCGCGACTAATGTTGAAGCAGGTAATACTTTGCACGTTGGTGACCGCCGTCGTCGTCTTCTTGCGAGTAAAGCGTAACGAGTGATCCGTTGCCTTGGCGTAGATCAAAAGCGGTTTTCCGACCCGGTGCAACAAGACGAGGAGGTTTAGCGAGATACGATTTGATCTCTCAATGCGCTTTCGGCGGTGTCGTCCCAATAAGCGACACACCCTTCTTGTTCAACTTGGAAGCGGTTGGCACTTCGGATAGGTTGATATGAACCGTCGGATGTCTAATGTCGTCCTTGTAACCCACGAGTTCTCTCAGTTTCGGAGGTTGCAACTCTTGAATGCCTTCACTTTGTCGGGGATCGGCGTGGATTCCTTTGTCGGTGGCAGCGAAGCCGAGAACTTGCCCTTTGGACATCCCAAGGAAGGATTTGGCGGGGTTCATCTTTAGGCGATGAGTCGCATGAGTTCGAATACCGTTCTAAGATCTTTGATGTGATCTCCTTTGTCCGGCTTTTCACGACCAAATGCGTCGGCGTAGCATTCGACCTTTTTTCGAAGATGATCTGGAAAATCTCGTCATTGCTCTACGGTATGTTCGCCCGCATTTTGAGGCGAGCGGCATGGCCGTGTAGCAATATATGCCGATAAGGTTACGGTATTTGTGTGTTTGGCGTCATCGGGTACATCTTGATTTGATTATACCAGAAAAGCCATCCATAAGGACATTCTTTCAAATCCACGCGTGTTGTCAACTATGACATCGGTGATTGGAAGAGGAAAGTCATCTTCGGGCAAGCGCGTTGAGGTCTCGTGATGCGACCGCAGTCCTAATCGACCCATTTTTCTTCATGGCAGGGACTATATTAGCCACCCAATCCGGATGTTGAATTTCCTTGATGAATCCGATTCTATGAGTTTCTTCACCGTCAACAATTGCCTCCAATATTTGTGGGCCAGCGTCTTCTTGTTGCTTGGCGGGTTTGACATCCGCCTTGATGTTGGCGATGTGTTGCCACATTAAGTCAGTCTGGCATGTCCTCGTAACTCGGTGAATACATCGATATACTCCCGATTAGGGCAATCAACTCTTCCTTTTCTTCCAGGGAGAGTATTGCGATGTTTATGAGTTTAGGATGCTCTTCATCACCCATATTAACTTGGACTACCTCGTCCTTAGTGGGGGTTCTCTTTGTTCGAACCTATCCCCAAAGCTGCTCTTGGAGTTGATGGATCCATGGGTCTTCCCATGTTGGCATGTCTTCATCACGATGGCGAGGATCAGCCGTAGCCATATTTGACATTAAAGCCTTGAAAGCTTCTCAGAGGTGGTGTCGAATCCCAAGCGAAGAGTCAGGGCGAATGTCGAGTCTCCCTCACAGGGTGGATTATTATCAATCGACCGCGAGCATTCATCTTGAGGAGGATTAGTATCCCAATCCTTCTAAATGCATAGTAATTATCGGCTTTCCTCTTGGGACATATGCTTTAGGAGGGACTCGAGGGACCTCGAAACATAGACCTTCCCTCGTGTCAAGTCATACCCCATCTCTTCATGATACCCGGTGTTTTACGGACTATATCACGAATGTGTGGAGGATAGGCCCATTGTCATCTTCATCTTTTCGAAGAAGTGATTAGTGTTGGGCGCATCTCCTTTTCAGTAAACCAAGTCTTTTCACTACTTGATCTTAGGTGGGATGGCGAGTCTTTGTCCCAAAGGAGTCTGAGCTGCTTTTGTGTAAAGCAAGATGGCCAGAGTTGGCGGGTGCAACTCACGGATCATTGTATAAACTGTCATCACATCATTCAAAAGCAGAGAGGATACTCTAAATGCGTCATTTATTGATTCATCGGCAATTTGCCAATTACAATGTTCATCGGCGATTCTTCATCGTCAAGATTGATTACAAAGGTACAATGTCATTTAAAACAAAACCTCCACTATAACCAAGCCGGTTTGGTATCGGCTTCTTCACGCTGTGTTTGTTGGGCCGATGATTGATTTAGGACTCATTACGTAGAGGAGAGAATCGGTGAAATAATTCTCCATCCCTTAAGCGGTTGTTTGTCGCGACCACCGTCTTGACCTCATTATTAGTGTCTACATATTTGAGACGATGAAGAGTAGGCGGGACTATAACGTTATTGTGGATCCAAAGGTCGACCCAACAATAAGTTATAGGAAGTCTCTGCGTCAATCACATAGCAAGTGACTTCGGACTTTAAGTCCCCATTTGGCACTTAATCAGGATTTTACCAAGTGGAGGGACCCACTGGTGTTAAATCCGTAGATCATTGATGGATTGCTAACTGGCGGGGATTCAAGATGATACATGGTAGGGCATGATGCTCACGAACCGGATCGACTTGGATCCGGTTAACTTCACTAGAGCCAATATACGGTGAAGTATAGCGGCCTATCGTGTTTGGAATTCCTCGTCTGCATATCCTCCTTTGTAAAAGTGATGGGGAAGTGTTTAGTCGCGAGGTTGCATTCTTTGGGCCGACTCTTACGGACTCGGCCTAATCAGTGAGAAGACTTACGAATCGTGAGGGCTTCTTGAAGAGCTTCTCGTCTCTTTTGATAAAGCGGCAACTCATAGAAGTGATCCTACTTGGGGATATTGGCTAATGGGCCATGGCGTCGAGGCGGTATGGAAGTTCAAAGTTCGGTTTATCTCTTCAATCAGGCGTGAATCGAGGCTGCTTGAGTTGAACTTCATCGCGGTACTGCTTTCTTTGTAGCTTCTTTGGCGACCACTTCTTTGTTGTGCTTTCTGCGTATGAGGGGGATTTGTTGGTACCCGCTCGAGGCGTTTTGGCATTAGGGTGGGGACTTCGGGTACTTGTATTTATACTTTCGTGTCCACTCACGGTGGCGTGGGCTTCGAGTTCCCCGCCGGACGGTGGAATGTTACCACTGTTCATCGTTTCCCTCGAGTGCGAGGAGTAGCATGGCATGCCTTTCCTTACGCCGGCTTATTCTTGAAGAAGAGGCTACCCATTGCTCATCTTCGGTAAGTGCGGGTGGACCCACAAGACCGCCATTGGTACGTATCACGATACAAGTCCTTTGGCGTTGCTTGTGTGGGATCGTCATTACCGTCTTCCTTTGAACTTTGACCAGCGGTTCGAGGTTCAAACCATGTCAATGCACCGACCGAAACTTATGGATACGCATTAGCTCCGACCTTCTTTTCTTTGGGCGGCTTCATAGTAATGACCCTACGTCAATTAAAGCACGGATTTTGTCCTTAAAAGTGAAGCGAGGATTTAGTGGGGTGATGAAGCGCCTATGGTGCATACGGTATCTTGGGTCATTAGGTCTTCATCGCCTCCTCTTGATTACGAATCGGAGGGAGCTTGATCTTGTTATTTTCCACAAGATATTTGAACCGGGAATCTCAAATTAGTCCCTAAAGGAATAGGACTTGGGAATCTCGGCTCTAAGGCCTTGTTTTGTGGCGAGGTTGCCCGCGTTGATTGTGCTGTTCCGGCCGTTCTTCTTCTTCTTCTTTGGGGTTGGAGTTGGAGCGTTTGGTTACTTAACCGCCGTCTTGGCTTGCTCTTTCCCTGCCGCGCGGGACAAAGTTGCCGGAGCTTCCGTTGTCGGTGACCTCTCTCGCCTTTTTCCTTTTGAGGAACCTCTCGCTTGCTCTCCACGAACCTTCAGGTCCTTCCGTTATCGATGGTGCTGTACCCATTGCTTCAAGCACATCTCGATAAGTTCTGTAGCGAGGTTTGGAGGATGAACTCCTCCGTTATTGGATCCCGGCCGGTTCATTGCCTTGTTCGAATCGTTTGACAAAGATATCCGGTTTCTCCGTCTTTACGCTTCTCGTCGAGCAATGTCGATCGATACCTCGGTATCGTCATCAAAAATTGGTAAGGAAGCTAGACTCCAATGCGTCCGGTGTGAATGCTCCCGGCTTGAGGCGGCGGTACCATTCGAAGCACGAAGAGTGCCAGCGAATGACCGAACCATCGGGGTTCGTTGCGAAATAACTCCGAGGTGTGACTTGAAATAAATCAAGTCTTTGCGTCGGGGAACCCTTCCGTCAAATGGTGTGAAGTTTATTAAGTTAAACTTGGCAGTGCGAGTTGATTCCCATTCCCTCGGGTATGGGCAAGGAATACTGTCTTCTTTACTTCTTGGCGGAAATCAATGAGTTGATTTTGCTCTCCAATCTTTGATCTTCTGGCTCTCATGAGCAACCTTGGCGTCGGCGTGGTTGGGGTTATCATCTTCTGGCTTCCTCGATCCGAGTCGCTATCATCTTCATCGGCGTTGTTGCGTTATTTCGATTCACCTTGATGTTTTGTCGGGGCTTGGATGCATTGGTCGTGCATTTCTCTATCGTCGATGCATGGCCAACTCCATTTCTAACGAAGTTTTCCGTTGTTTATTCAGCAGTCTAACATTTTGGCCACTTGATGCATGCGATCATAAGCGTTTCTTAGGGGCTCCCTTGGCTAGATCGGTATGATCGAATGCGATTGCGAACCAATATCGGCGCATCATCCTCGCGGGTAACCCTTGAAGCTTATATTATACGGACCGTCGGATAGTCGGACCATAAGCGAGTTAGCCGTTGCGATCGTGGGAATAGCCGTGGCGATGATTCTTTTTGGTCATATTATTAGTGACCTCGCGGCAGCTCACCCTCTGGGGAGATCATCCTTTCGGAGTCGCCTTGTCCTAGTCTCGGCATCTCGTGGTGAGTCTGGGAAGTGACACCCTTTCGGAGCTTCTTGATGGCAATTGCACTCGAGCATCGTCTTAATGAGCTTGGAGCACAAGCATATTGCGTCAATTTGGGGAATCCCGAGATTTTCGTACCTCTTGCTGCGGTAGTACGGCTCATCGGCGTGTGTATCGGGAGCAACTGCCGTATGTTGGCGTGATCTTCGGGTATAACGTCCTCATCGTCGGATAAGCGTCTCCCAGAGGGCGGGTCAATCTTCTTCAGAAAGTGACTTCGCCTAGACTTTTCGCCGATGTGGTAGCGAAGTCTCGGCGGACTCGGACCGATTTTCAATCCGATAGGAGAGGCTGCGGAGTCTTCTTGTCCTTGTTGGAGCGAGTGCGACCTCACGCATGAGGTGACCGTGATTCTCTTCGAGGACGAGGCGATCCTTGATAGTCGGTTTGGTGGTAGTGGCGGGAGTTGGCTTCACCAGTTGAGATCTGACCTTTGTCTTTGGCGTCGTCAGATCTTAGGCTTTGGCGTTGGATTTACCGCGCTGTATCCTTTCGGCTTAAAGCGAGAGCGGGGTGTGGATAGCGAGGTTGGGGCACCATTAGACTTGGGCCTCAAACTGGCGTACGTTGGTGGCTTCTTTGCCACTTCCTTCTTTAACTCCGGCTTTGCACCAGCTTCGTGCTTGCATAAGAGTCTTGTGGCGCTTCGGATCGCGCTCCTGAAGTGTGGAAGCGGTTCCGTTTGACCGAACCCACTTTCGTTGGTTGGCGGCTTGATACCGTCGATCGCGGTGAAGCCTGCGTGAGTGAGTTTGGATCTTAGATCCGCCATGGCGGACCCCATCCATGGATTGCATGGCCTTGGCAAGTTTAAGCCATGCTTTGTCAAAAAGCCTTTGGCGGAGCTCGCTTGAAGCGCGGCGCATCATCGGCGTTCATCGAGGCACCATTTGGACTTGAGGCAGGAGGGTTCCCTTCTGGCCGGCGGCGGGGTTGGACTTCGCCGTCTGGGGCTCTACATCGGAGGCCATCCGGTTCTCCCTTGCGGGAGACCTTCTGGAGGCTGGCCAGAAGCTAAGATCTGGAGGAGTGAGGATAGGATATCTTCAAACTTCTCACGGTCGAACTTCGAACTTCGACCTCTTCTTCCATAGGATAGGGATCAGCGGTTTAGCGTGCGACGACCTCCGATCACCCGGTGGCTCCCAGCTAATTAGCCCGGCTTGTTCGCTAGAAATTCGGGATGATTGTCATTGATTTGAATTTGCTTACGGCTTCTTTGGCTCTTGAAATTCAAAAAGAAATGCCTTTTACTTTAAAAGTACAATGAAAATCAAAAGATTACAACTTTTATCCTTGGTGAGCAAACGGATCATCACTGTTATATCGGATCACCAAACTTGCGTGGGTTCTTTACTGTCTTAGGGGACTTTGTGTCAGTGGACCCGCGCAATTCGATCACAGTGTAAGCCGGGTTACGGAACTACTGGCGTAGAGGGGCTCGTTTCCGCGAAGGAAATGGCGCACGGGGGATCACTCCACGAAGGGAGGAAGCTGCTGAGGGGATCACACACTCACGAAGGAGAGGATGGCCGGGCCCGTGAATCTACAAGGAGAAATCCTGGCTATCCACGAGGTTAAGGCGAGCTTAACCTAGAGGGTATCTGTAGTTCGACCGAGCTTGTTTACCTTCCTTTATAGATCGTGTCGACTAGACTTGAGCTCCATTGTTGCTTTCGGGACCGTCGCCGATTACTCGTAGATCTAAAGAATTCTTCGAAGTCGAGCTCTTCCAAATCTCCAAAATCCTCTCGAGATCGGCAAAAATCCATTGCATCGAAGTGCCCTCGAAGATGACACCCCCTATTTATACAATGGAAGGGTGCGGCTTCCTGGTGGCTCGGCCCTGGCCGAGCCACCTCGGCAGGAGTGGCCAGAGTGGCTCGAGCCACATGGTGGCCGAGCCACCGACCACTGGCCGAGCACCTCGACCAAGTTGGCGAAATGGCGCGAACCATGGCGAGCACCCGGCGAGATGGCGAGCACTTACCGACCAAGTTGGCGGTAACCGACCCGAAAGTGGCGAGCCACCTTAGCCACTGGCTAGAGTTTGGCTTGTAGCGCCCGTCTTCAGTGTTTTCCGTCGTTTTACGTCGTTTCTCCGTCGATTCTTACGGTCTTCCGGGCTTGGTTTTGCGGTGATGTTGCCGTTGTGTTTGAGTCCGTTGCGATCAACTTTGAAGCTCAAGCGGTTCGTTTACATCGGCGGACTAAGTATGGTTGATTAGTCGCCGGCGTTTGAGGTTTAATCAACTTCGTACCGTCGTTTCATTGGCTCGTCGTCCTTGCCGACTCACTTCGTAACAGTTCGACTTCAAACTGCGTTTCGCGTGATGCGTTTTTCGCGGCGTCGGTTTGTCGAATGGATGGTGGGTTGTCAACCCTCGTCCAGTTTTTCGTTGAGATGCTTGATAAGCAATTTTTATGCCTACACCTGCCACTACACAAAGAAATGTCACCGACCTCTTTTAATTATAGTGATATTAGCAAATGGTCTATAATGTCGAAGAAAGAATTAGACCTTCTTGGGGATGGTAACCAGGTAGAAATCTTCACCGAAGAGTATCACCATCCTATGACCAGCGTAGCAGGTCATCCATGGAAGTGTTGCCATATAAACCCGCTTCCACGAAATCTTCCATGGAGAGAATGCGAAAAAGGCATTAAGAAGCGAATGCAACTAAGAAGAACAATAGGTAAAGCTACTTACCTCCCTAGCTGGCTAGCTTGCTTAGTCTCGGTTCGCGCATTTGTCTCCTAATCCCCTAAAAGAGCAAAAACGAAGAGGTAATTAGTGGGGCATGCAATTCGAAGTCGTTCAATTCTCGTGATTCGCCACCCAAAAGGAGTTATCGATGTTAGATGTACCGGATTCTACTAATCAGTCCTACATTAGTCTCCTCCGCCATAGCTCCATACATTTGTTGAGTAAAACTTGGCTCAAAGATGAGCGTAATCAGCCCAAAGAATCGTGGTGAGGAAAATCAAAGCGGGATCATAATCCCTAAAATCCCTCGCATGCAAACGAGAAATGTCACCTCAAAAGCCAAAAATTTTAGATTACATCACGCTGAATTGTTACCTCACACCCATTGGATCATTACTTGGTCAAGTCTATATCAAGGGACCGAGGATTCACGCGATTCTTATGGGCTAATCTTTCGCTTAACCCCTTGAGAGGGTTGAAATTCATCTTCCAAATGATTTTCCCCGAAATTCAGTTGAATAAGAAGTCCAATGGAAAGGATGAGAAAACGAAGGGAAAAGGAGAGAGTACCAAGGTTCTTCTCATAAACTCGCAGACTCAACAGGTCCTCTCCTAGAGTCCCTCTAAGTCGCGGGAACCCCTCCTCAGCCCTCAATCTGGATGAGATTGGCGCGCTTCCTCGAGCTTGAGTGGCACTGAGTGTCTGAGTGTCGCTCTCAACAACGCCTCGCCACCAAATGAGATAGCCCTCACAGACCGACTCATTAGCTACTAATAGCCAACGCAATGAAGGAATGTCGATTCCGTGTGACGGCCGAGCTCGAGATCGAATCTAGCACCGTACATCCCATGACGCTCCACAACCATGCTCGAAGGCCATCCACAAGTCCACCTCGAAGTCCGAGTCGTTGGTTCGTTCCCAACATAAAGTTGGTCGTAACCAACCGGGCGGAGCAAAACGAGGGAAAATAAGGCTCAATGAAGCACTCCTCCTTTACTCGGAAAGTGAGATACCCGGCCTCGATATTCACAGCCGGAAACAATCAAGTGAAGTCCGCCAGGTTCGTACCTCCGCACTGAGGACTCACCATATTGACCGAGAATCGAGGAAAACATCCGAAAAGATCCACCCTTGTGAATCTCAGACGCTTTCTTGATCTCTCCAGCCACCCTTCCATCCAAGCAATCCTCTACCAACCGCAGAAAGAAAGGAGTAGACGACCTGGAACCCGGTGCCACATCATGTCGGACGATGAAGGACCAACCAGGCCATCAAATAGGTATATGGGAGCTCTACTGGACGGAAGGAATACGTGATGATGGCTCGCCTTTTTCTCGAGTAAACGCCGGACTATATGCCGCAATCCACGGTGAATATTGGACACCATTACCGAAGGAGAGAGAGTTCCTTTGTGGGCAAGCCGAACCCAGGGTAAAGGACCTCCAAAGGTAAAGCATCATCGATTGATATGGAACCACACATTTCTTCACCAGATTGCAAGATAGCCGCTAAAAGAGTCGTCGGTGGATGGGCTTGACCGCATGCCACGTAAAGGTTGCAAACTTGGTCCCCGGGGAAAATCATCTTCAGCCAGAGTGTAGGAGTTAGCCCTGACCTCTCGATCAGTTCATTAACCTTCAAGGAGTGATGCAACACATATTTCCTCGCCGATTTGTCCTCCAAATGCCGGAACAAATAGTCGGGTAACCGCTTCGCACTCACTTGCAATTTTTTGGCACAAGGTTCGATTGGGCCGAGCTATATGGTAATGACAAGTGAGATCCCACAAAATCTTGTGACGATCGTGTTTCTTCATCAAATTTCATCGGGAAGGGAAGCAGATTCCCCATGGGTAAATTGGATACATCTCATGTAGAGCCACCCCAACCGTGTTTGGTGAAAACTATTTGAATCTGGATTGTAGAGCTCAAATAAGGCGAAGAAATGGTTAACGGATCGAAGGCCATACATGGTGGCACGAATCGCCGAACAAAGTCCGCAAGCCAAGTTCTCCATCCCACCGGTTGAGGACGTGAATTGGTCGTTTAACCCCACCAATGTTTACCGGATGAGTGAACCCACCAAAATCGCGGACTAGATGATGGCATCTCGCCCCAACGTGAAGGCAGGATTCTTCAAAGTTGAAGGAACAAAGAGCTCATCACGGGCGTGTGTCCGCCCCACAATCCGTGGTGAAGGCCGATGACGCGATTCTGTTGGAACCTCGAATCGGGCAGCGGGTAATAAACCCGCAATGAATATGATCATGTTCTTCGGTAGACGCCATGACATACATGCACGGCGCGGTGTTCAAATCACCGCTGAGAGTGACGAGGTATCCGAGGAATATACAAGGGACCTCCGCGTCTTGGTTCAACCATCGCCGCTTCTTGACAAAAGCCGATCCGGTCCTTAACCGAGTCACGAACGATATTCTATTTTTCGCAAAGGTGCAGCGGAGCCGGTGTCCTTTATGAGTGGCGATCGGTAACCAATCGCCGGAGAATGCGGAACTCCCCTCAACTACACCGAATCACCGACGCATCGGTGCAAATCGAGGCGAGATACAAATCTCTCGATCATCACACGTGGAATAATAGTCACTACGGGCCCATCAACCGCTGCTCGGAAAAGCTCCCGAGGAATAATCAACTCAAATCGTAAAATATTCCAAAGGCGCTTGAATTCATCTTACATAGATTGAGTCACGACCTTTATAACGGTATGACGATTTCACCCATATCGAATACCGAGAACGATAAATATAGTCGCGAAACGAAGTGGCAATATATTTCGTTCTACTGTGACAAAGGTACGGTATGAAATCGCCACTCGTAAAGATATCGAGACGGGTGATCTTTGAAACCTCAATCCTCACGGCGAAGATTTCGCTCTTCCCAATCGCCTCACAAAGGAAGACGGCGGGTCGGAATAAGTGTACACACAAGCGCAATACGATCCCCAAAGGAGGATTTCGCTCTTCCCAATCGCCACGAAGGAGAACGAAGGGATACAACGATATATAATGAATATGATGACGCCGGCGCACTAATCGAAAAGAAGGAGGCGTGCATTCACGCCGCGGCGAAGCTGATCGACTCGGCTGCGGATCTTCCGATGACATCGGAAGCCGCAAAATACGACAAAAAGTCGACGCTGGGCCAAAAATCAGCAAATACAATGAAAAAGAAGTCCCTTGGTCGGTCGGTTTATCAATCATGATCATCAATGGGCATGTCGACAAGAACAACGGATGACCGCACCCGCCCGGGGTGCTCAGGTGGCCGAGCCAGCTCACAGCCGTGCCTCGGTCGCTGACAAGCTCGCCTGGCCAGCGCCAGCGTCACGACCGAAAGCCCAGCCAGCGCCGGTCGCGACCGAAACGCCGTGTCGGCCGCCATCACAAGAAGCGCCTTCCTCGAGCGTCAGCCGCCTAGCGCCACCGCATTGGCCGCCACCTATTCATGGCACACCACGGTTCTTCTCCTCCCATGCATGCATGCAACAAAAAAGAGAGAAGAGAAAAGAAAAGAGAAGAAGAGGAGATCTAAAACCTCATCATACTCGTTGTTCGTGAGAAGATGAGACGACACGAGGCAAGAAAAAAGAGAAAAAGTGCACGAGAAGGGGCGGCCTAGGTCAAGAGGAGGGAGGAAACTATGGGTATTTATAACAACCCCATATGAACCCAATCCCTTCAATAAGGAGTCCTATTTGGCATGGGTAGGAATTCTAATTGGAGCCCAATTGATATCTAAAAGGAGTCCAAATCAACCCAATAACCTATCCATCCTCTTTTCCTAAATATTTGGAAAGATTTTGGAGATGTTACATGACTCAATTCTCAAATATCCTCCCATGTGGTCTAATCTTACTCCAACGGGATTACAGTATAAAGCTGTTCCCCAATTTGTCGAGTTCGGAAGAATATTCTCACAAAAAATATTCTTAGGGATAACTTCGATAACCCTTAATTTCCTCCACCATAATATCCAGAGGAACAACGACGAGGCATGAAAGTCATGTTGACAGGACAAAGTGTCGAAGAAACTTCTCCCAGGGATAATCATACCCCAACAACGGTCAAAGCGTCACACTCGTCGGTGAAGGCGACATGATGGTTGAAGGCCAAGTGGTCTCCTGCTTCAACAAGGAATCCTAGGAGGATATCTCCATGAAAAAATTAGTCCTCCCGCTGTGGTTAAACCAACAACACACGTGATGATGGAAGAATTAGCCGATTGAGGGTTATGGAATCCCATGTATTCGTAGCACCAACATGTAAGCCAACAAGTTCGCCGACATAAGGAGAAGTCAAAAGTCGATGGTTAGTCAAACAACAACCGACCAACACGAGTTACAAACAAAACTCACCCACCAGCTTCGAATCAAGATTTCAACAAAGCGGTCAGACAATAAATGCAGCACCGTGATTTTATCGAAATCCTACAAAGAACTGGATGATCTGAAAGAATCGAAGGCTTGAAGCTATCTTTTGGGACCCTCTGAAGGCCGGAACCATCATGTCAAAAGCATCGGACTCATTAAGAATCGGTGAGGCGGCTTTGGAGGTATCTGTGGCGTTGAAAAATACTTACAAGATCCCGAAACCAACTTCGTGGCGAGTCGTGAATGACAACCCATCGAATGATAAGGACGCCGAATCGTTAAGACGCGAACCCGACGGCAAGAAACCCATTGCACAAGCACTAAGCGAACCGGACTTGAATAGACGATCGGATTCCAGATCGTTGAACCGAACGAACCAAGAGTTAGTCCCGAACCAAATACGATGGAACCTAAGTCCGAGAAGGCCAAAAGTCGTAGGCAGTGGCTTAAGCCCGACCGAAAACGACGAAACGATTTAAACGGCGCGACCTCGCCAATTTGCCGGCGAACCTCGCCTTTTGGCGAACCTCGCTTTTGGCGAACCTCGCTGTTGCGAACCTCGCCTTCGGCGAACCTCGCCATTTGGCGAGCCTCGTGTTCACCTAGCGAACCTCGCGACTTCGGCGAACCTCGCCATTGCGAGCCTCGTGTTCACTTGGCTAAGCCTCACCATTTTGGCGAACCTGCTTTCGCGAACCTCGCGATCTTCGGCACTCGCTACAGCTCGAAACCACTTAAGCCTCGCTTGCCTTTGGCGAACATTTTTTGGCGAACTCGCTTTAACCTCTCCTTGACGAACTCGCTTTTGGCGACTCCCATTGGACGAGCCTCGTGATCACTTGGCGAAGCCCCTCGGTTCATTTTGGCGAACCTGGTTCCTTCTCGGGAACCTCAGCTTTGAACCTCGGTTCGCTTTTAACCTCATGATTCATTTGGCAAACCTCTGGCGAAGATGGCCAGGCACCTACTTACTTGGCCGAGGCACTCTACCACTTTGGCCGAGGCACTGCCTAGTTAGCCGAGGCACTCAACTTGGCCGAGGTACTCGCCACTTTGGCCGAGGCACTACCAACCCCCAACTTGTATAAATAGGGGGTCTTCGACGGGATCTGGAGAGCGGATCTTGACTTGGCCGACTTTGAGAGCTTGACTTGGGGCTTCTCAAGAACACCTGCAGATTTACTGAGCCGCATGACACGCTTCCAAGCACGCGAAAGCACGTAACCCACCAACGCCGATCTACAAGCTAAGGTAATCAATTCGGTCAAACTACGATACCCTCTCTAGAGCTTGCCTTAATCTCGGGATAGCGCCTGATTTCTCCTAGTAGATCTCACTCGCCCGGCATCCTCCTTCGTGGAGGCGATCCCCGCAGCGATCCTCTCCTTCAGAGTGTGATCCCCTCGTGCTTCGCCGGAACGAGCCCCTTCACGCCTCAGTTCCGAACCGTCTCTACCTAGATCGAATTGCGCGGTGGTCCACGGACACAAAAGTCCCCACAGGCAAAGAACCTGACGCAGCCGGGACCTCGATATAACGTAGATCCTCGTGTTTGTTCACTAAGGAGAAAGTTGTAATTTTTCGTTTTCATTATGCGCCTTGAAATAAAAGGCATTCTTTTGTTTGAATTTTTGTTGTAGGCCAAAGAAGCTGTAAGCAGGTTCAAACGAAGCAATGAATAACAAACCGACTTTTACCGCGAACAATTATTATCAGCCGTGATGTTACTTTTGATGAGTTTGCTATGTTCCACCGAACGGTCACGGTTTGATTGGCGATAAAGTATAGGGCAGTGGAGTTAGAAATTCGTGATTGATTCTTGGGGATAAGATTACGGGAGTTCAGCAGCCAGATCCCGTTCAAGTAGATGAAGCACCTCAACAGCTGTAGGAAGAGCGGGAATACACTATCGCTAGAGATCGGTCTAGACGAGAGATTCAATAACCGCGAAGATATGAAGATACGGTAGCTTATGCATTGTCGGTTGACAATTTTGTGCCTTTCAACTATTCAGAGCTACTTTGGGTGATAACTCGGCTAAGAGTTACTGAGTCGTCGTCGGACAATTCCCGATCGTTCTTGAGGAGGCGTCTTCGGTTGAGCAATTCGACTGACTTGATCGACACGCGTCAAGACTTAGACCTGGCAGGCTATTGGAGAAGGTGGAGTAAGTTAGATAATTTTGGAGTGAGGAATTTTCTACGTATTTGAGTCAAGGTGGAGATTTGTTATAGATTGCCTCAAATACTCAAATCCATATTACTTTGGGAATTCTTTTTTGACTTGGCTTGTTTTGGTCAAGAGTCCTACTTACATTAGACTTTGTACAACCAATCAAATTAGAAGTCTATTCCTACTTGGACTCTTGTTGGGGTCTTCAAGGCTATATAAGAACAGTGTTTCAAGCCAATTATGATTATCAATCTTCAGAGCACCAATCAAGAAGAGAGAGTTCTTTTGTGAAGCCTATTTGGTATTTTCTCTTTTGTTCCTTTATTTGAGAGAGATTGTATTAGGCTTTTGGGGTGTGGTTTAGGATTGAGTGATTGAGGGATCTCCACATTGTATTCCTCATAATTAGTAAAGCTATTCATCTCCTTCGCCCGTAGACGTAGGCTATAAGCCGAACCACGTATATCGTTGTGTTCGTGTGTTCTTGATATTTTTCGTGCTTTCATTTGACTGATATTATTTTATTCCTGGGGTTTGTCATAACAATTACAAACTGGAAGAAAACAAGAAGGAATTGATCGCATATACTTATAACGCAGGAGGACTTCTGTCACCCCTCAATAGGTAGGGGACATTTGTCCCCTAACCCTAACCCCACCCAAACTTAACTTTGGGTGGGGTTAGGGTTAGGGGATTTTCCCCTTATGTGTCTAAGGACACTTGCCTTAGGCAAGTGTCCTTAGAATTATTCGTAACGCATTGACAAACTATTCAACTTACTGATGTCATGTTCGAGTTTATAACCGCCGCATGCCTATCATCCATCTCAAGTGTCTCATGTGGGTATGCTACAAAATAAGAGTAGGAATTCAACATGCATTCTTCTAATGCATTTTACAGACTTTCCAATTTAATGATGTTAGGTTCTTGTGTTTATAAATACCTTTGATGCCTATCATCCGGGATTTAATACAACCACCACGGTTTTTGAGGTGTACGAAAGAATACGACGGAGCTGAGGTCAGTTGAGCTAAGGCAAGTTCCTAGCCTAATTCTTTTTTCAATTGCATAGGACTGAATTTTTTTTATGTTTACATCAAAATTTAGAATCTTTGTTGACTTTGATTCTATTTCACATATTTTTATCATAGAAATAAATAATAAAAGTTTCCATAGAAGAAAATATGAGTAATATTTCAATCTAGTCTGTATGATTTTTTTTTGTAGTGATTAGTTCATTCTTCTTTGTAAAAAAGTCGTGATTATAACTTATAGTAATATTTTGATTGTAGAATCGTTAGTTATTATTTACTGGCTCTGTCGCTGATTATTGTTTTGATGATTTTATTGGTTTTCTCCTCAGATTATATATATATATATATATATATATATATATATATATATATATATATATATATATATAGATTGTTTCTCACATATTTCCCAAAAGTGTAGTTTGTGATGGATAGAGGGAGAGCTAGAACTAGAAGAATGGATTGGAGAGTTAATCAAAAGATATTGAAGGTATGTATTTCTTCACTATATGGCTTCTTTTAATGCCAATAGTTAAATAACCATGCCTTTATTATTGAATATTTATGACGATGTTTCTATATCTTTGAGTTAATTATACAATTATATCCTTGTTTCACCCACAATTGGCACGACTTTTGTAATGTTAAATTTAAGCATTTTTATGTAAATTTTCTTTTTAGGATTTGTAGGAAAAAAGAACTAGATGAAAGTTCTTATTTAATCATTTGAACTGTCAAATCCGTAGCTCAGCTTTGATAATATGTTTGAAAACAATAACACTATATTCTTATTAAAAATTCAGTTGTCGTGGTTAAAATGAGCATATATTATCATAAATGTTACAAAAATCAAGATAACATGCTCTAATTTATTAAAAATAAATATCATAAACTAATTTAGTTTCACACATTGTTGGATTGACGAAGTGTATGTTTGCAAAATAATGCAAAACCAAAAGGATATATAGGAATATTAATAAGGTAAGGATAACTATATTCTTTCTAAAAATGAGGATATATATATATATATATATATATATATATATATATATATATATATATATATATATATATATATATATATATATATATATATATATATATATATATATATATACACACACACAAAATCCTGTATATAAAAGAAAGTTTCTATATACATCGAGGGGTTAATTCACAAGTAGAGAGGTTGGTTGGGCAATCTAGTATCTAATCCAACTTCAATAATTAGCTTTCCTAATTATTGAATGACTTTCTAGTTTCTATGTATAAAAGATTTGGCTGTAAAAGCAACTAATCAAAGTACTGCACCTTCATTTCAATTTTAGCGATGTACAAGTGATTTTCATACTATGTTTTTAGATAGTTTAGTCTTCAACATTAGTATAATCAAAAGAAATTGACCAACTTAACTATAAAATCAAATTAATCAAAACCTTGGACTTAGTCTTAAACTGGAAAATTATAAGTTATTTTTAGGCTAAATATCAGAAAACCCCCTTAACTTTGGACAATTATCGGAAACCCCCTTATCAAAATATCATAAAACCCCTTAAGTATTATTACAAAACCCCCTTAACTTTTAGATTTTATCAGAAATTTCTTTACTTTGAGATTTTATAGAAAACCCCTAAATTAGGGGTTTTCCGATAAAATCTCAAAGTTAAGGGTTTTCGATAAGCTCTAAACTTAAGGGGTTTTCTAATATTGTCAAAGTTAAGGGGTTTTGATAATCATCCAAAGTTAAGGGGGTTTTATGATATTTAGCCTTATTTTTATACAATTTCTGTATATTAGTTAATAGGTTTGATTTATGGAAACCTTTTCATAAATAAGAAGTGCATATTCCCCAAATCCAATATTAACTTAGGTGCTCAAGAGAAAGTTGACTGATAGACTGTGAGCTAAGGCAGTATGACAAATTCTAGGAAAGAAAATCTATATTAATATTGACAACAAATTTTGCAACAACATAAACTACATCTCAGAGACACCATAAAAATTACACATCACAACAAATTGCAAAACGTGTAACAAAACATTTATTAATGCTCTATATTAGATTAAGGATTACAAAATGTTTTAATAGACGACAAGCTCTTCTCCAAGTGAAAGGATTAACTAGATGAGAATAAGGTTACGATACATCCTCATAAGAATATATGTGAAAGAGATTGAAGCCAAGTCAAGGATGAACAGATCGGATAGCTATGTTCCAGCAGCCCATGCATGCTTTTCTTCAAGCCTGCTGATATGTGCATGTTGTGGAAACATAGGCTTTAGGTATTGGATGTTAAGGGACAAAAATTAATCTAGTTTTATTGAAGGTGAAGAGTTTTTTCTCGAGGGCCATTATGAACCCAAAATGAACAAGGAATATTTTGTTTGTACATTTACAAGGGGGAGAGGGCTTTGGCTATAAGATGAGATAAATGGTTGAAATTGTAGCGCCACTATTTATAGGTAAAAAGGGTCCATGGTCCTGACACTCAGTCCACCTTGAGCTTCTTTTCAACTTGACTTTAATTGTTCTTTTGCCTAGAACCGTTACTCTAGGTTCTCATTGCGTGACATATAAAAACATTAAAATTTAATAATGTTATGTAACGGCAAACTTTTGGTCTTAGCTTGTCTCTTTGTGAGTGGTGGTTCTCGTGTGGGTAGATAAATCCGCAATACAAAATTTGTATACCGATTTTATTTTGGGGTTCTACGATATATAAGCTTGCAAAACATAGAACTAAAGCCATAGATCGATGAAAGAAAGAATATAGAAAACACTAATTTACTCAAAAAATTTGTAAACATTAAAACTAGAAACAGACGGATTGAATAAGGTTTAGTAATTGACGTGATTACTTACGTCTTTAAAGTATAACCAAGTAACGATTCCGCTAATGAATGATAAAAATGATAAAGTCTCTTAAAAAATAACCTCACCTCCTCTTTTTAAATCGTTCGACGGGTGAGCTACATATTTATATGATGGATTTTTATGTACATGACCTAGATTGCAAAAAATGTGCACCCACAAAATAAGAAGCAAAGACAGAAACTTTGCCGTTACCTAATGTTGTTAACTTTTCTATTTTTATGTCATCCAAGGAGAACCTAAGCTAGAGTACGTCTCTGCAAAAAACGAAGTTGAAAAGAATCTCGAGGTTAGCTAGTAAAACCTTGAATGCCTATGAAATTGGGCATAATTTCAACCATTTACATAAGTTTCTCCTCCTTAGAGATGTGCAAACAAATCTCATCTTTCCTTGTTCATTTTGGTGTTCATAATAGCCCTTCCAAAAAACCGATAACCTTCAACAAGACTAAGTTTTGTCCCTTAATATATAATACCTAGAGCCTATGTGTCCACAAATATGCACATTGACAAAGGATTTTGATGAACAGAAAAATGCAACTGGCATCGATATAGCTTCTATCCAACACCCTCGATATAGTCTCTAATGTTCTTCACAACCTAACTATACACAAGCAACTGTTAATAAAGTTAATAAAGTTACTTTACTGTTAATAAAGTTACTTTACCCGTCCGCTCAAGTTCTTATAGAAGTTTTCCACTGTCTCGATTTGAGCTCATGGCGGTAATTTCTCCCTCTTCTTTGAATAAAGGGTTTTGTTAACAAGTGGCACTGGTTAAGAGTCTTTAATTAGGTTCTCAATCACTTTAGTAGTCTTGATATATAATTGAAAAACTCATGAGTAAAATGCATGACCTATTTAATACTTTGCACATATCATTACTTTAGTAATCTTGATATTTAAAAGTAATTTTATGACAAAAGATATGTTTTCTTGAGAATATTTGTATTTTTTGAAATTTTAAACAAATAATATTTTTTCCAAAATATTTTTCAATAAAAAGATTGTTTCTCAAAAAAAATTTATTTTTGAAATTTTAAAAAAATTTATGGAACTTTTGGAAATTTTTATCCTTTTGTAAAAGTAATATGTTTAGAAAAAAATATTTTTAAAAAATTTTGAAAAGAATTATATTTTACAAAATATTTTGGAAAAATAATATTATTTCTTTGAAAAATATTATTTTTCATATTTGTTTTAGAAATAATATATATTTTCTCAAGAAAAATAATATTCTCAATAAAATACCTTTTGTCAAAAATTACGTTTTAAATATCAAGATTAGTAAAGTAATGAGATGTGCAAAGCATTAAATAGCTCATGGCTTTCATTTATGAGTTTTTTCAAATACCGAGACTACTAAAGTAATTGAGAGCCTACTTAATACATGTCTTGGATTCTGCTCTTCACTAATCCATTTCCAATTTATCCCTAATTCAAAAGGAGTTAATTGATACTTAAGTTGGAGTTAACACCCAGTCTCTCGAACCTTCTATTTAATCTCCCATTAATTTAATCCAAAAACTAAGAAGTCAAACAAAAAAATGAGTTGATTAATACTTAACACAGAGTTAATCCACAGTCTCTAGAACCTTCTTTTTAATTTAGAGAAACCATAACACCTATAAGGTGAATTTCAGAAAACCTCTCAAATAACCCCTCCTAAATTTCAGAATGTCATGGAACCCTTGGGGGCTCTAGAAACTCCTATAAAATGTTTTTTTTTATTAAAAATAACCCTTAAAAGCGTGAACCACAATTTTTACTAGCAAAAATATCCCTTTATATATTTTTATCTACCCATGTGAAAATTGTAGTTAACGCTATTAGGAGGTCTTTTGAAGAATGTTGAAAGTTGAAGGGAGTTTCTGAGGACCCTAAACTTTAAGGGGATTATGTGACATTTTTAAAGTTAAGGGGGTTATCTGAGGAACTCTGAAACTTAAGGTGTGTTTTCTGAAATCTACCCCATAATTTTTACGGTTTCTCTAAATTAGAGTTCCAGAGACTGTGAATTAACTCTAAATTAATTATTATTGAACTCATTTTGTGTAGAACATGCACAAAAACATGCACAAGACAGGTTTTAGGGTTCGATAGTCGACTACTAGGCATTGTAGTCGACTAATCTGCAATGACGAAGCGGTTTTGGTGAGCGAGTAGTCGACTACTAGGCATTGTAGTCGACTAATCGCGTGACGAAGCGAGGTTTGGTTGGGAGCGAGTAGTCGACTAATCGTATTGTAGTCGACTAATCTCTGATGAATTAGTCGACTAATCTGAGTTAGTAGTCGACTAACTGGCAGATTCAATACGGGTTTGGTTTTAAACCCGGTTCGTTTAGAGTTTATATATAACCCTAAACCTGATTAATTAGGGAAGTTTCAAACACGTTTTGGAGCAGCCTTTGAGAGGGTTTTGTGCATCTTTGGAGAGGAGATCTTTTGAGAGATTGAGAGGTTTGTTTTTAGGGTTTCTTTGTGAGAACTTGTAATCCTAATTTGTATTCTCTCTTTCTATTAGTGAAAATCCCCTCCTTACCCGTGGGCGTAGGCAACTTGCGAACCACTTAAATCTCGTGTCTTTACTCTTTTATTGTGTTTTTGGCTTTCCGTTTGTGGTGGTTTCTCTCGGCTTGTTTCGGTATCCCATTCATTTTGTTTGGTGTCTTAGTTTAGGGATCAAATTAATGAGAGGTTATTAGAAGGTTCAAGCGACTGTATTGACACTGAATTACGTTCCATTAACTTGTTTTGTTTGACTGTTTTTTACGTTAGGGAACAAATAAATGGGGAATTAATTAGAAGGTTCGAGAGACTGTATATTAAATCTAAATTAAGTATTTATTAACTAGTGTATTGACTTTCTTCGTATGGGGATTATATTAATGAATAATTCTATTTGGACCCAAAAAAATAGGACCATTACATGGGATAGGTGATGTGGAAATTAATTAATACTAATTTAATTTCTGAGCTGTAAATTTATGATTTCCTACAAAGAAATTGGGCAGAAATAAGAGAAAATGTGACAACTGGGGCAAAATTTGATGAAGAATGGGTAATGAAACATACCAGTATTCCTTAACGAGTATGAACATGCAACTTCTGAAAACATTATAGTATTTAAGTGCAACCAAATAAGAAATAGGGTTTATATATGAAAAGTAGAAGAAACTATAGAACTTATAAATGCATTGTTCGAAATTTACACTTAAAGACAATACCCATGAACAACCAACATCTGCAGATCCTAATCTAATATCAAAGCAGCCAGAGGGTACGTTTGTGCTTCAAAAGAGTGTCTACTTTATTATCTGTCATCTGAGTGTAAGGAACACAGATTAAATAAATAAAATTGGTTTAGGAAAACCATGAATATTGCGTCTATTGAAACGATCCTTTTTTTAGAGTTTTAAACTCTTAGAGAGCCATGGCTTTATGTCTCAAAATGCAAAGGAAAGGTTTAAAAATCTCATAAAGCTGTAATATTAGCGTGAATACTAGACTTTTTCTGCAATTTGCTGAAGTCATTGAATTTACTGTGATATATGATAGATACACGTGAAAGTCTTCCTTACCTATAATTTGGAAATAGTTTTAATGCTAATATCAGGTTTTCGAGTATTTATAGCTAAAATCCACATTCCTCAACATTATTAATACAGGACTAGTCTAAATCTTTCTTTTCAAGATGTAAAAATAAAGCTTCTTTTAAGTTCTTATCACTTCAATACACCTACATACTTCTCATGTGAGCGTGTGTTACAAGCAAGAACAAAATAAATAGTATGTATTCCTATAACCTATTTACAGACTGTTCAACTTAATGATATCAGGTTCTTGTGTGTATAATCGTTGATAACTAGCATCTGTCTCGTGTGATTCATGTACGCGAGTGCATTACAAACTGGAAGAAAACAAGAAGGAATTGATCGCGTATACATGTAACGCAGGAGGACTTCTGTCACCCCTCAATAGGTAGGGGACATTTGTCCCCTAACCCTAACCCCACCCAAACTTAACTTTGGGTGGGGTTAGGGTTAGGGGATTTTCCCCTTATGTTTCTAAGGACAGGCAAGTGTCCTTAGAATTATTCGTAACGCATTGACAAACTATTCAACTTACTGGTGTCATGTTCTGGAGTTTATAACCGTCGACAGCTATCATCCATCTCAAGTGTCTCCTGTGGGTGGGTGCGTTACAAAATAAGAGTAGGAATTCGACATGCATTCTTCTGATGCATTTTACAGACTGTCCAATTTAATGATGTCAGGTTCTTGTGTTTGTAAATACCTTTGACAGCTATCATCTGGGATTTAATACAACCACTACGGTTTTTGAGGTGTACGAAAGAATACGACGGAGCTGAGGTCAGTTGAGCTAAGGCAAGTTCCTAGCCTAATTCTTTTTTCAATTGCATAGGACTGAATTTTTTTTATGTTTGCATCAAAATTTTGAATCTTTGTTGACTTTGATTCTATTTCACATATTTTTATCATAGAAATAAATAATAAAAGTTTCCATAGAAGAAAATATGAGTAATATTTCAATCTAGTTTGTATGATATTTTTTGTAGTGATTAGTTCATTCTTCTTTGTAAAAAGTCATGATTATAACTTATAGTAATATTTTTATTGTAGAATCTGTTAGTTATTATTTACCTGGCTCACGCTGGTTATTGTTTGGATGATTTTTATTGGTTTTCCCTGTAGATAAAAAATATATATATATAGATTGTTTCTGACAATTTCCCAAAAGTGTAGTTTGTGATGGATAGAGGGAGAGCTAGAACTAGAAGAATGGATTGGAGAGTTAATCAAAAGATATTGAAGGTATGTATTTCTTAACTATATGGCTTCTTTTAATGCCAATAGTTAAATAACCATGCCTTTATTATTGAATATTTATGATGATGTTTCTATATCTTTGAGTTAATTATACAATTATATCCTTGTTTCACCCCACAATTGGCACGATTTTTGTAATGTTAAATTTAAGCATTTTTATGTAAATTTTCTTTTTAGGATTTGTAGAAAAAAAAGAACTAGATGAAAGTTCTTATTTAATCATTTGTACTGTAATATCCGTAGCTCAGCTTTGATAATATGTTTGAAAACAATAACACTATATTCTTATTAAAAATTCAGTTGTCGTGGTTAAAATGAGCATATATTATCATAAATGTTACAAAAATCAAGATAACATGCTCTAATTTATTAAAATAAATATCATAAACTAATTTAGTTTCACACATTGTTGGATTGACGAAGTGTATGTTTGCAAAATAATGCAAAACCAAAAGGACATATAGGAATATTAATAAGGTAAGGATAACTATATTCTTTCTCTAAAAATGATGTATATATATATATATATATATAGGAATATTAATAAGGTAAGGATAACTATATTCTTTCTAAAAAATGAGGATACACACACACACTAAAATCCTGTATATAAAAGAAAGTTTCTATATACATCGAAGGGTTTAATTCACAAGTAGAGAGGTTGGTTGGGCAATCTAGTATCTAAATCCAACTTCAATAATTAGCTTTCCTAATTATTGAATGACTTTCTAGTTTCTATGTATAAAAGATTTGGCTGTAAAAGCAACTAATCAAAGTACTGCACCTTCATTTCAATTTTAGCGATGTACAAGTGATTTTCATACTATGTATTTAGATAGTTTAGTCTTCAACATTAGTATAATCAAAAGAAATTGACCAACTTAATTATAAAATAAAATTAATCAAAACCTTCGACTTAGTCTTAAACTGGAAAATTATAAGTTATTTTTATACAATTTCTGTATATTAGTTAATAGGTTTGATTTATGGAAACCTTTTCATAAATAAGAAGTGCATATTCCCCAAATCCAATATTAACTTAGGTGCTCAAGAGAAAGTTGACTGATAGACTGTGAGCTAAGGCAGTATGACAAATTCTAGGAAAGAAAATCTATATTAATATTGACAACAAATTTTGCAACAACATAAACTACATCTCAGAGACACCATAAAAATTACACATCACAACAAATTGCAAAATGTGTAACAAAACATTTATTAATGCTCTATATTAGATTAAGGATTACAAAATGTTTTAATAGACGACAAGCTCTTCTCCAAGTGAAAGGATTAACTAGATGAGAATAAGGTTACGATACATCCTCATAAGAATATATGTGAAAGAGATTGAAGCCAAGTCAAGGATGAACAGATCGGATAGCTATGTTCCAGCAGCCATGGCGTTTTTCTTCTCAAGCTTCCGTTGACGATGTGCATGTTGTGGAAACATAGGCTTTAGGTATTGGATGTTAAGGGACAAAAATTAATCTAGTTTTATTGAAGGTGAAGAGTTTTTTCTCGAGGGCCATTATGAACACAAAATGAACAAGGAATATTTTGTTTGTACATTTACAAGGAGGAGAGGGCTTTGGCTATAAGATGAGATAAATGGTTGAAATTGTAGCGCCACTATTTATAGGGTAAAAAGGGTCCATGGTCCTGACACTCAGTCCACCTCGAGATTCTTTTCAACTTGACTTTAATTGTTCTTTTGCCTAGAGCCGTTACTCTAGGTTCTCATTGCGTGACGTATAAAAACATTAAAATTTAATAATGTTATGTAACGGTAAACTTTTGGTCTTAGCTTGTCTCTTTGTGAGTGGTGGTTCTCGTGTGGGTAGATAAATCCGCAATACAAAATTTGTATACCGATTTTATTTTGGGGTTCTACGATATATAAGCTTGCAAAAACATAGAACTAAAGCCATAGATCGATGAAAGAAAGAATATAGAAAACACTAATTTACTCAAAAAATTTGTAAACTGTGAACGTGGGGCCACCGCGTTGCTTCTGAGAACCTCGAACCTCGGGTTCTCAGGCAGCGCTTCTGAGAACGAAGTTCTGTAGCAACCTATAAAACAAAAAAGTTTTAGTCCCACATCGGCTAGGTTGAAGGAAAATTAGTAATTAATTCCCTTTAAATAGGGAGTTAAACCTAGGATTTGTGGTGTGGAGAAAAGAGAGAAAAGAGAGAGCTTGGAGGATTTTACAAGAGAGAGGTCAATTTCTCTTGGGTAAAATCTAAGCTTTTGGGACGAGCTTGTGGATTGTACAAGTCGTCGGTGTTCTTTATAGTCAAATCTCCCATCACCCTCCCGTGGGCGTAGGCAATTTTCTTAGAACCGTAAATCTCGTGTATTCTTGTTTTCTTTGTGTATTTGCTATTGTTTGTAGGTTCCCTTGATTCATCCTAGTATCGTTGAGAGGAAGAGTAGATATCTCACTTTGTTGGGATATTTTACTTTCTATTCTTGTTTCCTTCGTGAGGCGGGAATATACAAAGCCTTCTCTCGAATGATATCGCCGGCGTCTTGACCAGCATCCCAACAATTGGTTTGAGCTATTATTGGTCGGAAGTGGTGTAGCTTCCGGTTTGAGGTGGTGCTCGGTAATTTCGAGAGAAGCGGATTTATACAAACGGAGAATGGCGTCTACCGATGAATCGGTCAAAGTAGGAAAATTCGAGATTGAAAAGTTCAAGCGGAAGAATGATTTTTCCTATTGGAGGATGCGATGAAAAACTCACGATTTCAAAAGATTGCACATGGCTTTGGTGGAAAAGAAGAAGCACAAGGATATGTCCGATGAGGATTGGGAGGAGCTGGATCCGGAAGCCGCAGCGTCGATTATCCTATGCCTTGAAAGGGATGTAGCTTTCTTTGTAGATGGAGAGGAAGCTACTTCTGGTGTGGAAGAAGTTAGAAAGTACCTTCATGACGAAGAGTCTAACGAACCGGATCTATTTAAAATCCAAATTGTATACTTGCAAGATGGAGGAGGGCTCATCAATCAGGGAATACATCAACAAGTTTGATAAAATCATATCGACTTGAAAGCCATAGATCGATGAAAGAAAGAATATAGAAAACACTAATTTACTCAAAAAATTTGTAAACTGTGAACGTGGGGGCCACCCGTTTACTCTGAGAACCTCGAACCTCGGGTTCTGAGCAACCCATCTGAGACCAGAAGTTCTGTAGCAACCTATAAAACAAAAAAGTTTTAGTCCCACATCGGCTAGGTTGAAGGAAAATTAGTAATTAATTCCCTTTAAATAGGGAGTTAAACCTAGGATTTGTGGTGTGGAGAAAAGAGAGAAAAGAGAGCTTGGAGGATTTTACAAGAGAGGTCAATTTCTCTTGGGTAAAATCTAAGCTTTTTGGGACGAGCTTGTGGATTGTACAAGTCGTCGGTGTTCTTATAGTCAAATCTCCCATCACCCTCCCGTGGGCGTAGGCAATTTTTAGAACCACGTAAATCTCGTGTATTCTTGTTTTCTTTGTGTATTTGCTATTGTTTGTAGGTTCCCTTGATTCATCCTAGTCTTGTTGAGAGGAAGAGTAGATATCTCACTTTGTTGGGATATTTTACTTTCTATTCTTGTTTCCTTCGTGAGGCGGAATATACAAAGCCTTCTCTCGGTGATATCGCTTCCGGCGTCGCGTGCGTTGACCGCATCCCAACAATTGGTTTGAGCTATTATTCGATCGAAGTGGTGTAGCTTCGGTTTGAGGTGGTGCTCGGTAATTTCGAGAGAAGCGGTTTATACAAGCGGAGAATGGCGTCTACCGATAAATCGGTCAAAGTAGGAAAATTCGAGATTGAAAAGTTCAACGGAAGAATGATTTTTCCTATTGGAGGATGCGGATGAAAAACTCGATTTAGCAAAGATTGCACATGGCTTTGGTGGAAAGAAGAAGCACAAGGATATGTCGATGAGGATTGGGAGGAGCTGGATCCGGAAGCCGCAGTCGATTATCCTATGCCTTGAAAGGGATGTAGCTTTCTTTGTAGATGGAGAGGAAACGGCTCTGGCGTGTGGAAGAAGTTAGAAAGTACCTTCATGACGAAGAGTCTAACGAACCGGATCTATTTAAAATCCAAATTGTATACTTGCAAGATGGAGGAGGGCTCATCAATCAGGGAATACATCAACAAGTTTGATAAAATCATATCGAGACTTGAAAGACATAGATGTGAAAGTTGTAGATGAGGATCGGCGCTTCTACTATCGTCTCGCGAAGTCTTATGAGAACACAGTGCAAACACCGATGCTTGTAGGAGACAATTTGAAGATGGATGAGACTAGAATGGCTTCTAGCGGATGACCTTCGGAAGATTGCAACCGGTGACATGACTACGGGTGGTAACAAAGAACAAGCACGGGGATTGTTTGCTAGAGGAAGGAGCAATGAGCGAGGAAAAGGCAAGGGAGGAAAGTCTAGATCTAAATCGAGACCTCTTGCGGAAAATCGTGTTTCAAATGCGGTGAAGTCCGGGCATTTCAAGGTCATTGTCCAAATAAGAGAGTAGGTGGAAAGAAGAAGAACAACAACATGATTGAGAGAGAGGGCAAGGAAGAGGCGAGCTACGTTTGAGGAGGAAGGGGCGTCTGAGTGCTATGTCGTTACGGGTGGCGAGGATATCTCCGGGAAGTGGATACTTGATTCTGGTTGCTCTTACCACATGTGTCCAAATAGGAAGTGGTTTACTACCTACAGAGGCATTGATGGTGGAACCGTATTGATGGGGAACAACCATGCTTGTAAAACGGTGGGGCTAGGTAATATCAAAATCAAGATGCATGATGGAGTGGTTCGAACCTTGACGGATGTGAGGCATGTTCCCGACTTGCGGAAGAATCTTATCTCAGTTGGTGCATTGGACTCCGGCGGTTGCAAAATTATTACGGAGAACGGAGTAAAGAAGGTTGTTCGGGGTTCCCTTGTAGTGATGAAGGGTGTTCGTCACGGTAATTTATATACTCTCTCAATGCGGCGGTGGCGGGAGATCGGCGGTTAGGCGGAAGGAAGTGGTGGAGACCCATATGAGCACACACGGTTATGGCATAGGCGACTTGGGCATATGTCGAGAGAAGGTCTAGTTCTGCTTGGTAAAGAGGGTCTGCTGAAGAATCTGAAGGAACCTAGCATGGATTTTTGCGAGGATTGTGTGTATGGAAAGTCACACAGGGTTCAGTTTCTGAGAAGAAAGTCTAAGAGCAGAGGGATACTAGATTATGTGCACACGGATGTTTGGGGTCCGCTCAGACCACTTCTAAGGGTGGTTCGAGATATTATGTCGTTCATAGATGACTATTCGAGGTATGTTTGGATTTATTTCTCAAGCATAAGAATGAGGTGTTGAGACATTTAAGAAGTGAAAAATAATGGTTGAAACGGGGCGGAAAGAAATTAAAGACACCGAGATCCGATAACGCATGCAGTATACAGATGGTGCTTTCAAGGAGTTCTGTGATCAGGAGGGAATTGTTCGACACTGGACAGTCAGGTCAACACCACAGCAGAATGGGGTCGCAGAGAGACTGAACCGAACATTGCGGGAGAAAGCAATGAGTATGCGATCATATGCTGGATTGGGCAACGAATGGTGGGCAGAAGCGGTGGCTACAGCTTGTTACATCGTGAACCGTTCACCACATTCGACATTGGATGGTGATACACCCTATAGGGTGTGGTCAGGGGAGCATGCAGATTATGATAGGCTCAGAATTTTCGGATGTACCGCCTACTATCACGTCAACGAGGAAAAGCTTGACGCGAGGGCCAAGAAGGCAATATTCTTGGGATATGCGAAGGGCGTAAAAGGCTATCGCCTTTGGTGTCTGAAAAGATTCAAAGTTGGGATCAGCGAGGATGTTACCTTTGATGAGAAATCCATGATTGCTAGGGCGCCCAAGGATGATGGTGTTAGGACTGATGAGACTTCTAAGTCTCAGGTTATTGAAATAGAACCTAAAGATCAACCAGGTTCTAGTCGTGTTCAAGTGGGAAGTCAGGTAGATGATGAGCTTGGCGGGGAGGAGGTTGGCGAGGAGAATACACGAGGCACTACAACAATGGCGGCTCGAGGATAGTTTGGCTTCCACTAGGCCAAGGCGAGCATACGATGCAAGGCTGAGGCGGATCAACCCCTCAAGCACTATGGGCGGGTTAATTTGGTTGAATCGCCTCTCGGTGCACGACGGCGATCGAGATGCGTTGAACCTGAAGGAAGTGGTGGAGACCCATATGAGCACACGGTTATGGCATAGGCGACTTGGGCATATGTCGAGAAGGGTCTAGTTACGCTTGGTAAAGAGGGTCCGCTGAAGAATCTGAAGGAACCTAGCATGGATTTTTCGAGGATTGTGTGTATGGAAAGTCACACGGGGTTCGGTTCGAGAAGAAAGTCTAAGAGCGAGGGATACTAGATTATGTGCACACTGATGTTTGGGTCCCGCTGCACCACTTCTAAGGGTGGTTCAGATATTATGTCTCGTTCATAGATGACTATTCGAGGTATGTTTGGATTTATTTTCTCAAGCATAAGAATGAGGTGTTCGAGACATTTAAGAAGTGAAAAATAATGGTTGAAACGGGGCGGAAAGAAATTAAAGACACCGAGATCCGATAACGCATGCAGTATACAGATGGTGCTTTCAAGGAGTTCTGTGATCAGGAGGGAATTGTTCGACACTGGACAATCAGGTCAACACCACAGTGCAGAATGGGGTCGCAGAGAGACTGAACCGAACATTGCGGGAGAAAGCAATGAGTATGCGATCATACTGGATTGGGCAACGAATGGTGGGCAGAAGCGGTGGCTACAGCTTGTTACATCGTGAACCGTTCACCACATTCGACATTGGATGGTGATACACCCTATAGGGTGTGGTCAGGGGAGCATGCAGATTATGATAGGCTCAGAATTTTCGGATGTACCGCCTACTATCACGTCAACGAGGAAAAGCTTGACGCGAGGGCCAAGAAGGCAATATTCTTGGGATATCTGAAGGCGTAAAGGCTATCGCCTTTGGTGTCTGAAAAGATTCAAAGTTCGGGATCACAGGATGTTACCTTTGATGAGAAATCCATGATTGCTAGGGCCAAGGATGATGGTGTTAGGACCGATGAGACTTCTAAGTCTCGGGTTATTGAAATAGAACCTAAAGATCAACCGTGTTCTAGTCATGTTCAAGTGGGAAGTCGTAGATGATGAGCTTGGCGGGGAGGAGGTTCAGTGAGGAGAATACGAGGCACTACAACAATGGCGGCTCGAGGATAGTTTGGCTTCCACTAGGCCAAGGCGAGCATACAAGCAACAGGAAGTCGGCGCGATCAACCCCTCAAGCACTATGGGGGTGTTAATTTGGTTGAATACGACTCTCGGTGGAGGAGGGCGAGCGGTCTCCTTCAAGGAAGCTATTCGGGACAAGGATAGTGAGAGTTGGTTGGCTGCGATGGAGGAAGAGATGGAATCTCTTCTGAAGAACCAAACATGGGAGGTGGTCCCATTGCGTAGGAAGAAAAGCTATTGGTTGTAAGTGGGTGTATAAAAGAAAAGAAGATCTTTGAGCTTCGGTGGTACAAGGTACAAGGCAAGGCTAGTGGCTAAGGGGTTTGCACAAAGAGAGGGTGTGGATTACAATGAGATATTTTCTCCGGTGGTGAAACACACTTCTATTCGGGTGCTATTGAGTATTGTTGCTCATGGTGATCTTGAGCTGGAACAACTCGATGTTAAAACGGCCTTCTTGCACGGAGACTTGGATGAAGAGATCTACATGCATCAACCTGAGGGCTACAAGGTTGAGGACAAGGAGCATCATGTGTGTCGTTTGAAGAAGTCACTGTATGGATTGAAACAATCTCCTCGACAGTGGTACAAGCGATTTGACTCCTTCATGCTGAAGCATGGGTTTTCCCGAAGCGACTATGATTGTTGCGTTTACATCCAGAAGCTTCGTGGAGGTAATTATATCTATCTCCTTTTGTATGTGGATGACATGCTTATTGCTTCTAAGAGCAGGGTGGAGATAGATAGGCTGAAATCTCAACTTCGTGAAGAGTTTGAGATGAAGGATATGGGCGCTGCTAGGAAAATACTGGGTATAGAAATTAGAAGAGAGCGGGCGAACCGGCGATTGTTCTTAAGTCAGAAGGGCTACATAGAGCGGGTGATCGCGAGGTTCGGGATGCAAAGTGCTAAGTCGGTGGTGACTCCATTGACTCCACACTTTAGGCTTTCTGGTAAACAATCTCCTACTACAGCGAAAGAGAAGGCGCACATGGAGCGTGTTCCCTATGCTAGTGTAGTTGGCAGCTTAATGTACGCAATGGTGTGTACACGCCCAGATATTTCACAGGCGGTCAGTGTGGTCAGTAGATTCATGGCGAATCCGGAAAGACGCACTGGGAAGCAGTGAAGTGGGTCCTGAGGTACTTAAAGGGTACCGTTGATACGGGTCTGTGTTTTGATGGAGAAACATGTCAGATTGATGGGTTTGTGGACTCTGATTATGCGGGCGATCTAGATAGACGGCGATCTACTACTGGTTATGTATTTAGGATACATGGGGCTCCGGTTAGTTGGCGATCGATGTTGCAGGCTACAGTGACACTTTCTACTACAGAGGCCGAGTACATGGCCATGACAGAGGGAGTGAAGGAAGCATTGTGGTTGTGGGGTCTTCTAGATGATTTGGGGATTGAGCAGGAGAACGTGAACTTGTGGTGCGACAGTCAGAGTGCAATTCACTTGGCGAAGAATCAAGTTCATCATGCTCGTACCAAGCATATCGATGTCAGGTATCATTTCGTGCGAGATGTCATAGAGGAAGGCGATATTTCTCTCATAAAGATACACACGAATGAGAATCCCGCAGACATGTTAACTAAGGTGGTCACAAGTAGCAAGTTTAAGCATTGCTTGGACTTGCTTCATATCAACCGTGTTGATCCGCCTAAGAGGGCATGACTTCTGATGTGATGAGGTGAGGTGGAGACTATATGGAGAATAAGTGCGAGAACTACGGTTAGCTTGGTCGGTGGAAGTGCGTGAAGCGGCCGCTGGTGTGATAGTGGTTTGGATTGGCTTTGATTTGGCCGATGGAGATCTCTCTAGTGATGTTCGCGGTGTTCTTCTGCTGTTCGTCCAAAATTTGAGGTTTATCAAATGATGTACGAGGTGGAGAATTGTGAACGTGGGGGCCACCCACGTTGCTACGAGGTTCCTGCCTTAAAATACTGAGAACCGAAGTTCTGTAGCAACCTATAAAACAAAAAAAGTTTTAGTCCCACATGGCTAGGTTGAAGGAAAATTCTTAATTAATTTCCTTTAAATAGGGAGTTAAACCTAGGATTTGTGGTGTGGAGAAAAGAGAAAAAGAGAGAGCTTGGAGGGATTTTACAAGAGAGAGGTCAATTTCTCTTGGGTAAAAATCAAAGCTTTTTGGGACGAGCTTGTGGATTGTACAAGTCGTCGGTGTTCTTTATAGTCAAATCTCCCTCACCCCTCCGTGGGCGTAGGCAATTTTGCTGAACCACGTAAATCTCGTGTCTTTACTGTTTTGCTGTGTATTTGCTATTATTTGTAGGTTCCCTTGATTCAGTCCTAGTACTGTTGAGAGGAAGAGTAGATATCTCACTTTGTTGGGATATTTTACTTTCTATTCTTGTTTCCTTCGTGAGACAGGAATATACAAAGCCTTCTCTCAGGTGATATCGCTTCCGCGGCGTGCGGGCGTTGACCCCGCATCCCAACATAAACATTAAAACTAGAAACAGACGGATTGAATAAGGTTTAGTAATTGACGTGATTACTTACGTCTTTAAAGTATAACCAAGTGACGCAGCGCAGAAGTTGAAATCTCGGAATCCACCGAGGGTTGATCTCTGAATTCACGAAGAGCTTCGAATCCACGAAGAAAATATATTAAACGAAAATTTTATTGATGAAAAGATATGCCTCTAGGGCTTACAAGACTCTTTTTAAATAGAAAACAAATAAGAATCCTACAATGACTCGAACTCCTACTAAAAATAGAAATAAGAACTCTAATTAACTGAACTTTGCCAAAATAGAAATAAGAAAACTATCCTCAAAAGACTCCTACGATTAGGGAAGTAAATCATCAAATTTGGAATCAAACGGATTTGCTTCCTAATCCAAACAGACTCCTAAAACATTACTAAAAATAGTAAAAAATCGTCGAAAACGCCGATATCTCTCAATCCGAAGGAATTTGATGAAATGAATGGTGAGCAAACCAAACCTCTGTGAGTTTGGTTGGCTCCGTCTCGAAAAATATGCGATTTTAAAAAAATCATCCAAATCGACTTACGGTTGAAAGTTACGACCGTTCTTCGTTGCAACCTATTTTCCTCGACCGTCCGTTTGGGCTTGTTACGATCCCGTTTCTCCATGAAAGTATTCGCAATGTGTTCTATATCGCTGAAAAGAGCTCGACCCGAGCTTATACTGCATGAAGAGTTATTCCCTCGATGGATAATACTCAAACAAATCGCAACATTGAAACTAGGAGAAATCCCCAAACCTACGTGAAGGTCAACGACATAAGCATTGTCATTAATCTTCTTCAAGATTTTACACGCACCATACTTTTTATTCTTGACTTGTTGTAGGTGCCCATCGAAAACGCCCTTTCGTAAATACCATCACCATGTCTCCTCCTCAAACACCTTCTTCCTCCTATGCCGACAAGATCCGCTTTGTATTTAGCATTAGACTTTCTATCTTCTCTTTCACTTCTTCTTTGGATAGCACGTATCTTTTAAGCTATATGATCTGCGGCAATACTCGTCACGAAAGCTTAGGTAGTGGGGCTAGATCAAGATAATGGTTGAAGCCTTCCATACACAATCGCAAAGGGAGCCTTGCCCGTAGTTCGACTCTCCATACGCTTATAAACAAATTCAAAGATGTGCTAGAGCAAGATCCCACTATTTCTGACGATCACCGAGATGGATCTAAGAAGGTTACAGAGTACGATTGACCACTTCAGTTTGTCCGTCCGTTTGAGGGTGGTAGGCGATCAATTTAAGTGAAGTATTGAATCGCCGCCACAAAGTCTTCCAAAAGTGGGATAAGAACTTAGAATCACGATCGATGTGATGGATTTTGGCACTCCATGAAGGCTAACTATCTCCGAAAGAAAAGATTGGCAATGTTGCTAGCATCGCAATCTTCTTGCAAGGAATAAAGTGTGACATCTTTGAAAACCTGTCAACAACAACAAAAATAGAATCCATGCCTCGTTGGGTTCGAGGAAGGCCTAACACAAAATTCATCGATATATCATGCCATGGCGCATCGTGAATGTAAAGGTGTATACAATCCCGTATTTTGGGATCGCCTTGACAACTTGACACACCGGGCAACGCCGCGACGATTTTTCTATCCCTTTCTTCAGCTTGAGGCTAGTAATATCGCTCTTCAATGGAAGCAATCGTCTTGTCACACCCCAAATGTCCTCCTAGTCCGCCAAAGATGTAGGTCTCGTATTATCTGTTCTCTCAATGAACTCGGGTATGCACAACCGATCTCCATGAAATAAATAGCCATCCCGAATATGAAAATCCCGGACTAATTGATTTTGTTGACAGTAGGTCCAAATCTCCTTAAAGTCTTCATCTTCGTGATACAACTCCTTCAAGTATTCAAATCCAGTCACCTCGCCTACAAAGTCACCAACAAACCAGCTCGACCGAAAGTGCATCCGCAACTTTATTCTCGCTATCCCGACTTGTGCTTCAAAACAAAGGTGAAACGCCAGAGAAGCTATCCAACGAGCATGCATACGGTTGATGGTAGTCGACTATTGATGGACTTCAAAGCTCGATGATCAAGATAGTAGAAACTCCCGAGATTAAATAATGCTCCTAATGCTTCAAAGATGAACTATGGCATACAACTCCGGTTCATCGTAGTCCACTTCGCCGAGCCACTGAGTTTCTCACTATAGAAAGCAACTAGACGCCCTTCTTGAGATAGAACACCGCCAATTCCTACGATGGACGATCACAATCAACTTCAAACACCTTTTAAAAACGGAAGGGCAAGTACTGGTACGGTGGATAATTTCTCCTTGATCAATGCAAAGCTACGGTCCGCATCTTCTCCCCAATTAAACTTGCCTTTCTTCATGCACTCAGTAATAGGTGCCACAATGCTGCTAAAATTTTTAACAAATCTCCTCAGAAAGTGGCTAGGCCATGAAAACTACGAACTTCGGCCGACGGTCTTCGGTAGGCCAATCTCGAATAGCACGCACCTTCTCTTCATCAACATGGATGCCCTCTGCACTGACGATAAAGCCCAAGAACAATAAGCTACTAGTCATAAAGTTGCACTTTTTCAGATTGATGTACAACTTGTTCTCCTGCAAAACTGTTAGTACCTCCCTCAAGTGGTCCAGGTGCACGGACTCGGTCTGGCTATAAATCAAGATATCATCGAAATAAACTACAACGAACTTGCCGATAAAGGGTTTTAATACCTGATTCATCAACCGCATGAAAGTGCTAGGAGCATTGAAAAGGCCAAAAGGCATGACCAACCATTCATACAGGCCTTCTTTTGTCTTGAAGGCAGTCTTCCACTCATCTCCTTCCCTAATCCTAATCTGATGATAGCCACTCCTGAGATCAAGTTTGGAGAATACTTTTGATCCAGATAACATATCTAGCGTGTCATCCAGGCGAGGGATAGGAAATCGATACTTCACGGTAATCTTATTAATAGCTCTACTATCCACACACATGCGCCACTCTCCGTTCTTCTTTGGGACAAGTAACGCCGCACGCACACACCGGACTCATGCTAGCTCGGATAAGGCCCTTCTGTATGAGTTCGTCCACTTATTTTTGCAAGATCTCTCCTTCCTTCGGGCTCATCCGATAGTGTGGCAGGTTTGGTAAGCGTGATCCAGGGATGAAATCGATCTGATGTTGGACGTCTCGAAGCATTGGTAATTTAGAAGGAAGCTCGTCAGGCATAACTGCATCAAATTGTTGCAAAAGGGTCTGAACTTCAGGTGGAATTTCGGTGGAGGCAGAATCCTCTTTTCCTGAAACAACAAGAGCATAAATCTCATCGATCGTTTCACATCTTTCATGAAATCTTCATTGTTAACCAAGAACGCCTTCTTTTCAAAGAACATCTATTTTGATTGACCCCTTCAAGAAGAGGCAAAAGCACAACTTGGCGACCATCCTTCTTAAAGATGTAAACATTGTCCTTCCCCGTATGGCATCAACATCAAGCGCCATGGCACGCCTAAAGATATGACAAGCGCCCATCTCAACTACATCGCATATAACATCATCAACATAATTACGCCAATGGAAAAAGACACCGACACACCTTATCGACGTACATCATTACCCTTGCGAATCCAACCGATCTTAGAGGGAGTAGGATGTTTCTCTTTTTAGTCCTAATTTCTACCATACGAGAGACAATATTCTCACCATCGCCACTATCAATGATAACACCACAAGTCCTCTATTTTACCGTGCACCTCGTCGCGAAAGATATTATGCTTCGGGGTTCTTCGTCTTTGGAGCCAATAATAATCGTCGCACAACGCATGAGAGTTGATTCCCATCATCAGCACTCACCCCTTCACGGTCATAGTCTTCGCGTTGTCTTCGTCGCATCCTCCTCTTCATGATCCACCATATGCACGACATCTCGTTTAGGGCGATTGGATCGATGACCGAGTTCACCGCATCTATAGCACTTGATTGGATCGGGTTTGGCATATGGGTTCGGTGGTGTAGTCTTCTTTGCTGTTGTTGACGTCGGCCTTGTACTCTTCTCAGGTGTAGAATCTTGAGCAGGAGCGGTTTGAGATGCTTATTCCTCGCCACGGTTGAAACTCGTGGCCGATTCGCCGGGCCGCCCACGATCCTTTATTATTTCGTCCAAGTTGCCGCTCCACCTTTTGGGCTAGGCTAACTGTGTCACTGCCAAGGTATATGTTTGCTGTAAAGACACACGATCCTGAATTGCTAACCTCAATCCCCTGTAACGACATTTGTTGCACTCGCTCGCTTAAATTGTTAGGAGGATAACCGATAAAACTCTGCGTGTACTCATTAACCGTTCTTCCACCTTGTTTGCAATTCGATATTGTCCAACAAGACTTGTTCATAGTCACCGTAGGAACGCTTTCAAAGAACTTCTTCATCTTCTCCCACCTATCGACCTTCGGCTTTCCTTGGCGAGATCGATTCATGCATACCGATTCCCACCAAGCGATGCTCCACCCTTAAGTCGGTAGGCCACCAACTTAACCTTCCGTTCATCTGGGATCTCCATATACTCAAAAATCTCTCCACTTCGCAATCCGGTCAAGAAATTCTTCAATATGAAGTTGTCCGTTGAAAGATGGCAGATCCATCTTCATCTTGAACCCTCCAAAGATCATAATTGTCCGTCGGCGGTCTCTGCGATCATAAGCTGGCGTGGGGCTTCATAGTAATCGGCCGTTGTGTAAGTCATCTTGTGGAGTCGGATCACGCCGTTGGCGACCATCAGCGATTTTGAACTCCTACCGTTCGACGCTTCTACCGCCAACGCAAGTCGCTCCATGGTAGTCTTCATCCGATTAACATCGGTCTTCATCTGATTAAAATCAGTCTTCAACTCATCAAACTCGGTTTGAGAAATAGGGCTTCTCCACCGCCATCGGATCGGAGGAACAAGTCTCGATACCAATTACCAAATGAAGTTGAAATCTCGGAATCCACCGAGGGTTGATCTCCGAATCCACGAAGAGCTTCGAATCCACGAAGAAAATATAATAAACGAAATTTTATTGATGAAAAGATATGCCTCTAGGGCTTACAAGACTCTGTTTAAATAGAAAACAAATAAGAATCCTACAATGACTCGAACTCCTACTAAAAATAGAAATAAGAACTCTAATTGACCCGAACTTTGCCAAAAATAGAAATAAGAAAACTATCCTCAAAAGACTCCCTACGATTAGGGAAGTAAATCGGTCAAATTTGGAATCAAACCGGATTTGCTTCCTAATCCAAACAGACTCCTAAAACATTACTAAAAATAGTAAAAAATCGACGAAAACGCTGATATCTCTCAATCCGGAAGGAATTTGATGAAATGAATGGTGAGCAAACCAAACCTCTGTGAGTTTGGTTGGCTCCGTCTCGAAAAAATATGCGATTTTAAAAAAAAATCATCCAAATCTGACTTACGGATTGAAAGTTACGACCCGTTCTTCGTTGCAACCTATTTTCCTCGACCGGGTCCGCGTTTGGGCTTGTTACGATCCCGTTTCTCCATGAAAGTATTCGCAATGTGTTCTATATCAGTCTCCCCTGCTTGAAAAGAGCTCGACCCCGAGCTTATACTCGCATGAAGAGTTATTCCCTCTGATGGATAATACTCAAACAAATCTGCAACATTGAAACTAGGAGAAATCCCCAAACCTACAGGAAGGTCAACGACATAAGCATTGTCATTAATCTTCTTGATTATTTTACCTGAGACCATACTTTTTATTCTTGACTTGTTGTAGGTGCCCATCGAAAACGCCCTTTCGTAAATACCATCACCATGTCTCCTCCTCAAACACCTTCTTCCTCCTATCTGTCGGCATCCGCCTTGTATTTAGCATTAGACTTCTCTATCTTCTCTTTCACTTCTTGCTGGATAGCACGTATCTTTTAAGCTATATGATCTGCAGCAATACTCTGTCCTGAAAGCTTAGGTAGTGGGGCTAGATCAAGATAATGGTTCGGAAGCCTTCCATACACAATCGCAAAGGGAGCCTTGCCCGTAGTTCGACTCTCCATACAGTTATAAACAAATTCAGCATGTGCTAGAGCAAGATCCCACTATTTCGGACGATCACCAGAGATGGATCTAAGAAGGTTACCGAGAGTACGATTGACCACTTCAGTTTGTCCGTCCGTTTGAGGGTGGTAGGCAGTACTGAATTTAAGTGAAGTATTGAATCGCTGCCACAAAGTCTTCCAAAAGTGGGATAAGAACTTAGAATCACGATCAGATGTGATGGATTTTGGCACTCCATGAAGGCGAACTATCTCCCGAAAGAAAAGATTGGCAATGTTGCTAGCATCTGCAATCTTCTTGCAAGGAATAAAGTGTGACATCTTTGAAAACCTGTCAACAACAACAAAAATAGAATCCATGCCTCGTTGGGTTCGAGGAAGGCCTAACACAAAATTCATCGATATATCATGCCATGGCGCATCAGGAACAGGTAAAGGTGTATACAATCCCGTATTTTGGGACTGCCCCTTGACAACTTGACACACTGGGCAACGCCGCACGTATTTTTCTATCCCCTTCTTCAGTTGAGGCCAGTAATATCGCTCTTCAATGGAAGCAATCGTCTTGTCACGCCCCAAATGTCCTCCTAGTCCGCCAGCATGTAGGTCTCGTATTATCTGTTCTCTCAATGAACTCTGGGGTATGCACAACTGATCTCCATGAAATAAATAGCCATCACGAATATGAAAATCGGACTAATTGATTTTGTTGACAGCCGGTCCAAATCTCCTTAAAGTCTTCATCTTCTGCATACAACTCCTTCAAGTATTCAAATCCAGTCACCTCTGCCTACAAAGTCACCAACAAACCAGCTCTCCGACCGAAAGTGCATCCGCAACTTTATTACGCTATCGACTTGTGCTTCAAAACAAAGGTGAAGCGTAGAAGCGCTATCCAACGAGCATGCATACGGTTGATGGTAGTCTGACTATTGATGGACTTCAAAGCCTGATGATCAGTATTAAGTAGAAACTCCCGCGAGATTAAATAATGCTCCTAATGCTTCAAAGGCGAACTATGGCATACAACTCCGGTTCATCGTAGTCCACTTCGCCGAGCCACTGAGTTTCTCACTATAGAAAGCAACTAGACGCCCTTCTTGAGATAGAACACCGCCAATTCCTACGATGGACGATCACAATCAACTTCAAACACCTTTTAAAATGCGGAAGGGCAAATCTTGATGCGGTGGATAATTTCTCCTTGATCAATGCAAAGCTACGGTCGCATCTTCTCCCCAATTAAACTTGCCTTTCTTCATGCACTCGGTAATAGGTGCCACAATCTTTGCTAAAATTTTTAACAAATCTCACGTAGAAAGTGGCTAGGCCATGAAAACTACGAACCCGGCCGCGGTCTTGGTAGGCCAATCTCGAATAGCACGCGACCTTCTCTTCATCAACATGGATGCCCTCTCAGACCGACGATAAAGCCCAAGAACAATAAGCTACTAGTCATAAAGTTGCACTTTTGATTGATGTACAACTTGTTCTCTGCCAAAGCTGTTAGTACCTCCCTCAAGTGGTCCGGTGCGGACTCGATGCGGCTATAAATCAAGATATCATCGAAATAAACTACAACGAACTTGCCGATAAAGGGTTTTAATACCGATTCATCAACCGCATGAAAGTGCTAGGAGCATTGAAAAGGCCAAAGGCATGACCAACCATTCATACAGCCTTCTTTTGTCTTGAAGGTCTTCCACTCATCTCCTTCCTAATCCTAATCGATGATAGCCACTCACGAGATCAAGTTTGGAGAATACTTTTGATCGGATAACATATCTAGCGTGTCATCCAGCGAGGGATAGGAAATCGATACTTCACGGTAATCTTATTAATAGCTCTACTATCCACACACATGCCACTCTCCGTTCTTCTTTGGGACAAATGCCGGCACGCACACGGACTCATGCTAGCTTCGGATAAGGCCCTTACGTATGAGTTCGTCCACTTATTTTGCAAGATCTCTCCTTCCCGGGCTCATCCGATAGTGTGGCGAGTTTGGTAAGCGTGATCCGGGATGAAATCGATCGATGTTGGGCGTCTGAAGCATTGGTAATTTAGAAGGCTTCGTCGGGCATAAGCGCATCAAATTGTTGCAAAGGGTCGAACTTCGGTGGAATTTCGGTGGAGGCGAATCCTCTTTTCCTGAAACAACAAGAGCATAAATCTCATCAGTCTGTTTCACATCTTTCATGAAATCTTCATTGTTAACCAAGAACGCCTTCTTTTCAGCAACATCTATTTTGATTGACCCCTTCGCAGTAAGAGGCAAAAGCACAACTTGGCGACCATCCTTCTTAAAGATGTAAACATTGTCCTTCCCCCTGTGCGTGGCATCAACATCAAGCGCCATGGCACGCCTAGCGACATATGACAAGCGTCCATCTCAACTACGCCATATAACATCATCAACATAATTACGGCCAATGGAAAAGACACCGACACACCTTATCGACACGTACATCATTACCCTTGCGAATCCAACCGATCTTAGAGGGAGTAGGATGTTTCTCTGTTTTTAGTCCTAATTTCTCTACCATACGCCGAGAGACAATATTCTCACCACTGCCACTATCAATGATAACACCACAAGTCCTCTATTTTACCGTGCACCTCGTGCGAAAGATATTATGCTTACGGGGGTTCTTACGTCTTTGGAGCCAATAATAATCGTCGCTGCATGAGAGTTGATTCCCATCATCGGCACTCACCCCTTCACGGTCATAGTCTTGGCGTTGTCTTCGTGCATCCTCCTCTTCATGATCCACCATATGCCGCGACATCTCGTTTAGGGCGATTGGATCGATGACCGAGTTCACCGCATCTATAGCACTTGATTGGATCGGGTTTGGCATATGGGTTGGTGGTGTAGTCTTCTTTCTTTGTTGTTGGCGTCGGCCTTGTACTCTTCTCGGTGTAGAATCTTGGCGAGGGCGGTTTGAGGCTGTTTATTCCCGTCACGGTTGAAACTTCGTGCTGACCGGTCGGGCTGCCCACGATCCTTTATTATTTCGTCCAAGTTGCCGCTCCACCTTTTGGGCTAGGCTAAGCGTAATGCCAAGGTATATGTTTCTTTGTAAAGACACCGCGATCTGAATTGCTAACCTCAATCCCCGATTAGCGAGACATTTGTTGCGACTCGTTCTCGTTTAAATTGTTGCGGGAGGATAGCAGATAAAACTCTGCGTGTACTCATTAACCGTTCTTCCACCTTGTTTGCAATTACGATATTGTCAGAACAAGACTTGTTCATAGTCACCGGTAGGAAGCGGGCTTTCGGCAACTTCTTCATCTTCTCCCACCTATCGACCTTCGGCTTTCCTTGGCGAGATCGATTCATGCATCTTGATTCCCACCAGCGGATGCTCCACCCTTAAGTCGGTAGGCCACCAACTTAACCTTCCGTTCATCCGGGATCTCCATATACTCGAAAAATCTCTCCACTTCGCAATCCGGTCAAGAAATTCTTCAATATGAAGTTGCCGTTGAAAGATGGCGATCCATCTTCATCTTGAACCCTCGGCATCATAATTGTCCCGTGGGGCGGTCTCTGCGATCATAAGCTGGCGTGGGGCTTCATAGTGTCGGCTGTCGTTGTGTAAGTCATCTTGTGGAGTCGGATCACGTCGTTGGCGACCATCAGCGATTTTGAACTCCTACCGTGTTCGACGCTTCTACCGCCAACGCAAGTCGCTCCATGGTAGTCTTCATCGATTAACATCGGTCTTCATCGATTAAAATCGGTCTTCAACTCATCGAACTCAGTTAGAAATAGAGGCTTCATCACCGCCATCGGATCGGAGGAACAAGGCTCGATACCAATTGGCCAGCGCGAAGTTGAAATCTCGAATCCACCGAGGTTGATCTCGAATCCACGAAGAGCTTTGAATCCACGAAGAAAATATATTAAACGAAAATTTTATTGATGAAAAGATATGCCTCTAGGGTTTACAAGACTCTGTTTAAATAGAAAACAAATAAGAATCCTACAATGACTGAACTCCTACTAAAAATAGAAATAAGAACTCTAATTAACACGAACTTTGCCAAAATAGAAATAAGAAAACTATCCTTAAAAGACTCCCTACGATTAGGGAAGTAAATCGGTCAAATTTGGAATCAAACCGGATTTGCTTCCTAATCCAAACAGACTCTAAAACATTACTAAAAATAGTAAAAATCAATAGCAGTGATATCTCTCAATGGAAGGAATTTGACGAAATGAACGGCGAGCAAACCGAACCTTGGTGGGTTTGGTTGGCTCCGTCTCGAAAAATATGCGATTTTAAAAAAATCATCCAAATCCGACTTACGGATTGAAAGTTACGACCCGTTCTTCGTTGCAACCTATTTTCCTCGACGGGTCCGCGTTTGGGCTTGTTACGATCCCGTTTCTCCATGAAAGTATTCGCAATGTGTTCTATATCAGTCTCCCACAGCGAAAAGAGCTCGACCCGAGCTTATACTCGCATGAAGAGTTATTCCCTCTGATGGATAATACTCAAACAAATCTGCAACATTGAAACTAGGAGAAATCCCCAAACCTACGGAAGGTCAACGACATAAGCATTGTCATTAATCTTCTTCAAGATTTTACACGCACCATACTTTTTATTCTTGACTTGTTGTAGGTGCCCATCGAAAACGCCCTTTCGTAAATACCATCACCATGTCTCCTCCTCAAACACCTTCTTCCTCCTATGCGTCGGCATCCGCCTTGTATTTAGCATTAGACTTCTCTATCTTCTCTTTCACTTCTTGCTGGATAGCACGTATCTTTTAAGCTATATGATCTGCAGCAATACTCTGTCCTGAAAGCTTAGGTAGTGGGGCTAGATCAAGATAATGGTTCGAAGCCTTCCATACACAATCGCAAAGGAGCCTTGCCCGTAGTTCGACTCTCCATACAGTTATAAACAAATTCAGCATGTGCTAGAGCAAGATCCCACTATTTCGGACGATCACCAGAGATGGATCTAAGAAGGTTACCGAGAGTACGATTGACCACTTCAGTTTGTCCGTCCGTTTGAGGGTGGTAGGCAGTACTGAATTTAAGTGAAGTATTGAATCGCTGCCACAAAGTCTTCCAAAAGTGGGATAAGAACTTAGAATCCGCGATCGGATGTGATGGATTTTGGCACTCCATGAAGGCGAACTATCTCCCGAAAGAAAAGATTGGCAATGTTGCTAGCATCTGCAGTCTTCTTGCAAGGAATAAAGTGTGACATCTTTGAAAACCTGTCAACAACAACAAAAACAGAATCCATGCCTCGTTGGGTTCGAGGAAGGCCTAACACAAAATCCATCGATATATCATGCCATGGCGCATCAGGAACAGGTAAAGGTGTATACAATCCCGTATTTTGGGACTGCCCCTTGGCAACTTGACACACTGGGCAACGCCGCACGTATTTTTCTGTCCCCTTCTTCAGTTGAGGCCAGTAATATCGCTCTTCAATGGAAGCAATCGTCTTGTCACGCCCCAAATGTCCTCCTAGTCCGCCAGCATGTAGGTCTCGTATTATCTGTTCTCTCAATGAACTCTGGGGTATGCACAACTGATCTCCATGAAATAAATAGCCATCCTGAATATGAAAATCCCGGACTAATTGATTTTGTTGACAGCCGTTCCAAATCTCCTTAAAGTCTTCATCTTCCGCATACAACTCCTTCAAGTATTCAAATCCAGTCACCTCTGCCTACAAAGTCACCAACAAACCAGCTCTCCGACTGAGTGCATCTGCAACTTTATTCTGCTATCCTGACTTGTGCTTCAAAACAAAGGTGAAACGCTGTAGAAGCGCTATCCAACGAGCATGCATACGGTTGATGGTAGTCTGACTATTGATGGACTTCAAAGCCCGATGATCAAGATAAGTAGAAACTCCCGAGATTAAATAATGCTCCTAATGCTTCAAAGATGAACTATGGCATACAACTCCGGTTCATCGTAGTCCATACATCGAGCTTATTTGAGTTTCTCACTATAGAAAGCAACTAGGCGCCCTTCTTGAGATAGAACACCGCCAATTCCTACGATGGACGCATCACAATCAACTTCAAACACCTTTTAAAATGCGGAAGGGCAAATCTTGATGCGGTGGATAATTTCTCCTTGATCAATGCAAAGCTACGGTCGCATCTTCTCCCCAATTAAACTTGCCTTTCTTCATGCACTCGGTAATAGGTGCCACAATCTTTGCTAAAATTTTTAACAAATCTCACGTAGAAAGTGGCTAGGCCATGAAAACTACGAACCGGCGGTCTTGGTAGGCCAATCTCGAATAGCACGCGACCTTCTCTTCATCAACATGGATGCCCTCTCAGACCGACGATAAAGCCCAAGAACAATAAGCTACTAGTCATAAAGTTGCACTTTTGATTGATGTACAACTTGTTCTCTGCCAAAGCTGTTAGTACCTCCCTCAAGTGGTCAGTGCGGACTCGATGCGGCTATAAATCAAGATATCATCGAAATAAACTACAACGAACTTGCCGATAAAGGGTTTTAATACCTGATTCATCAACCGCATGAAAGTGCTAGGAGCATTGAAAAGGCCAAAAGGCATGACCAACCATTCATACAGGCCTTCTTTTGTCTTGAAGGCAGTCTTCCACTCATCTCCTTCCCTAATCCTAATCTGATGATAGCCACTCCTGAGATCAAGTTTGGAGAATACTTTTGATCCAGATAACATATCTAGCGTGTCATCCAGCGAGGGATAGGAAATCGATACTTCACGGTAATCTTATTAATAGCTCTACTATCCACACACATGCCACTCTCCGTTCTTCTTTGGGACAAATGCTACGCACGACACTGCGGACTCATGCTAGCTTCGGATAAGGCCCTTCGTATGAGTTCGTCCACTTATTTTGCAAGATCTCTCCTTCCCGGGCTCATCCGATAGTGTGGCGAGTTTGGTAAGCGTGATCCGGGATGAAATCGATCGATGTTGGGCGTCTGAAGCATTGGTAATTTAGAAGGAAGCTCGTCGGGCATAACGCATCAAATTGTTGCAAAGGGTCGAACTTCGGTGGAATTTCGGTGGAGGCGAATCCTCTTTTCACGAAACAACAAGAGCATAAATCTCATCGGTTGTTTCACATCTTTCATGAAATCTTCATTGTTAACCAAGAACGCCTTCTTTTCAAAGAACATCTATTTTGATTGACCCCTTCAAGAAGAGGCAAAAGCACAACTTGGCGACCATCCTTCTTAAAGATGTAAACATTGTCCTTCCCATGCGTGGCATCAACATCAAGCGCCATGGCACGCCTAGCGACATATGACAAGCGTCCATCTCAACTACATCGCATATAACATCATCAACATAATTACGGCCAATGGAAAAAGACACCCGACACACCTTATCGACCTGTACATCATTACCCTTGCGAATCCAACCGATCTTAGAGGGAGTAGGATGTTTCTCTGTTTTTAGTCCTAATTTCTCTACCATACGCCGAGAGACAATATTCTCACCACTGCCACTATCAATGATAACACCACAAGTCCTCTATTTTACCGTGCACCTCGTGCGAAAGATATTATGCTTCTGGGGGGGTTCTTCTGTCTTTGGAGCCAATAATAATCGTCGCACAACGCATGAGAGTTGATTCCCATCATCAGCACTCACCCCTTCACGGTCATAGTCTTCAGCGTTGTCTTCGTCTGCATCCTCCTCTTCATGATCCACCATATGCACAGCATCTCGTTTAGGGCACTGATTGGATCGATGACCAGGTTCACCGCATCTATAGCACTTGATTGGATCGGGTTTGGCATATGGGTTCGGTGGTGTAGTCTTCTTTGCTGTTGTTGACGTCGGCCTTGTACTCTTCTCAGGTGTAGAATCTTGAGCAGGAGCGGTTTGAGACTGTTTATTCCCGTCACGGTTGAAACTCGTGCGCGACCCGTCGGAAGCTGCCCACGATCCTTTATTATTTCGTCCAAGTTGCCGCTCCACCTTTTGGGCTAGGCTAGCGTAATGCCAAGGTATATGTTTCTTTGTAAAGACACCGCGATCTGAATTGCTAACCTCAATCCCCCAGTGTAACGAGACATTTGTTGCGACTCGTTCTCGTTTAAATTGTTGCGGGAGGATAACCGATAAAACTCCTGCGTGTACTCATTAACTGTTCTTCCACCTTGTTTGCAATTCTGATATTGTCAGAACAAGACTTGTTCATAGTCACCGGTAGGAAGCGGGCTTTCGGCAACTTCTTCATCTTCTCCCACCTATCGACCTTCGGCTTTCCTTGGCGAGATCGATTCATGCATACCGATTCCCACCAAGCGATGCTCCACCCTTAAGTCGGTAGGCCACCAACTTAACCTTCCGCTCATCCGATCTCCATATACCGAAAAATCTCTCCACTTCGCAATCCACCAAGAAATTCTTCAATATGAAGTTGCCGTTGAAAGATGGCAGATCCATCTTCATCTTGAACCCTCCAGCATCATAATTGTCCCGTCGACGGCGGTCTCTGCGATCATAACTGCGCCGTGGGGCTTCATAGTAATCGCTGTCGTTGTGTAAGTCATCTTGTGGAGTCGGATCACGTCGTTGGCGACCATCAACGCGATTTTGAACTCCTACCGTGTTCAGACGCTCTACCGCCAACGCAAGTCGCTCCATGGTAGTCTTCATCTGATTAACATCGGTCTTCATCTGATTAAAATCAGTCTTCAACTCATCGAACTCAGTTCGAGAAATAGGGGCTTCATCACCTGCCATCGGATCGGAGGAACAAGGCTCTGATACCAATTGACGCAGCGCGGAAGTTGAAATCTCGGAATCCACCGAGGGTTGATCTCCGAATCCACGAAGAGCTTTGAATCCACGAAGAAAATATATTAAACGAAAATTTTATTGATGAAAAGATATGCCTCTAGGGTTTACAAGACTCTGTTTAAATAGAAAACAAATAAGAATCCTACAATGACTCGAACTCCTACTAAAAATAGAAATAAGAACTCTAATTGACCTGAACTTTGCCAAAATAGAAATAAGAAAACTATCCTTAAAAGACTCCCTACGATTAGGAAGTAAATCGGTCAAATTTGGAATCAAACGGATTTGCTTCCTAATCCAAACAGACTCTAAAACATTACTAAAAATAGTAAAAATCGACGAAAACGCCGATATCTCTCAACTGGAAGGAATTTGACGAAATGAACGGCGAGCAAACCGAACCTTGGTGGGTTTGGTTGGCTCCGTCTCGAAAAATACGCGATTTAAAAAAATCATCCAAATCCGACTTACGGATTGAAATTCTGACCGTTCTTCGTTGCAACCTATTTTTCTCGACCGGGTCCGCGTTTGGGCTTGTTACAATCCGTTTCTCCATAAAAGTATCCGCAATGTGTTGTACATCACCAAGTAACGATTCCGCTAATGAATGATAAAAATGATAAAGTCTCTTAAAACATAACCTCACCTCCTCTTTTTATCTTTTAAATCGCTCGACGGGTGAGCTACATATTTATATGATGGATTTTATGTACATGACCTAGATTGCAAAAATATGCACCCACAAAATAAGAAGCAAAGACCGAAACTTTGCCGTTACCTAATGTTGTTAACTTTTCTATTTTTATGTCATCCAATGAGAACCTAAGCTAGAGTACGTCTCTGGCCAAAAACGAAGTTGAAAAGAATCTCGAGGTTAGCTAGTAAACCCTTGAATGCCTATAAAATTGGGCATAATTTCAACCATTTACATGAGTTTCTCCTCCTTAGAGATGTGCAAACAAATCTCAATTTTCCTTGTTCATTTTAGTGTTCAAAATAGCCCTTCCAAAAACCGTTTACCTTCAACAAAACTTAAGTTTTGTCCTTAATATATAATACCTAGAGCCTATGTTTCCACAAATATGCACATTGATAAAGGATTTTGATTATGAGAAAAGAAAGCGGCTGGTGGGATATAGCGTTCCTATCTGAACACCCTCGATATAGTCTCTAATGTTCTTCACAACCTAACTATACACATAATTGTAAAGTTACTTTCTTGAAAGTTCAAGTTCTTATAGAAGTTGCGTTGAAGATGGCGATCCATCTTCATCTTGAACCCTCCGGCATCATAATTGTCCTCGGCGGCGGCGGTCTCGCGATCATAAGCTGGCAGTGGGGCTTCATAATGTCATGCCGTTGTGTAAGTCATCTTGTGGAGTCGGATCCGCGTCGTTGGCGACCATCAACGATTTTGAACTCCTACCGTGTTCGGGCGGCTCTACCGCCAGCGCAAGTCGCTCCATGGTAGTCTTCATCGATTAACATCGGTCTTCATCGGATTAAAATCGGTCTTCAACTCATCGAACTCAGTTAGAAATAGAGCTTCATCACCGCCATCGGATCGGAGGAACAAGGCTCGATACCAATTGGCCTTGTGAAGTTGAAATCTCGGAATCCACAGGGTTGATCTCGAATCCACGAAGAGCTTTGAATCCACGAAGAAAATATATTAAACGAAAATTTTATTGATGAAAAGATATGCCTCTAGGGTTTACAAGACTCGTTTAAATAGAAAACAAATAAGAATCCTACAATGACTCGAACTCCTACTAAAAATAGAAATAAGAACTCTAATTGACCTGAACTTTGCCAAAAATAGAAATAAGAAAACTATCCTTAAAAGACTCCCTACGATTAGGGAAGTAAATCGGTCAAATTTGGAATCAAACCGGATTTGCTTCCTAATCCAAACAGACTCCTAAAACATTACTAAAAATAGTAAAAAATCGACGAAAACGCTGATATCTCTCAATCTGGAAGGAATTTGACGAAATGAACGGCGAGCAAACCGAACCTTGGTGGGTTTGGTTGGCTCCGTCTCGAAAAAATACGCGATTTAAAAAAAAAATCATCCAAATCCGACTTACGGATTGAAAGTTACGACCCGTTCTTCGTTGCAACCTATTTTTCTCGACCGGGTCCGCGTTTGGGCTTGTTACAATCCCGTTTCTCCATAAAAGTATCCGCAATGTGTTGTACATCACCAAGTAACGATTCCGCTAATGAATGATAAAAAATGATAAAGTCTCTTAAAACATAACCTCACCTCCTCTTTTTATCTTTTTAAATCGTTCGACGGGTGAGCTACATATTTATATGATGGATTTTTATGTACATGACCTAGATTGCAAAAAATATGCACCCACAAAATAAGAAGCAAAGACCGAAACTTTGCCGTTACCTAATGTTGTTAACTTTTCTATTTTTATGTCATCCAATGAGAACCTAAGCTAGAGTACGTCTCTGGCCAAAAAACGAAGTTGAAAAGAATCTCGAGGTTAGCTAGTAAACCCTTGAATGCCTATAAAATTGGGCATAATTTCAACCATTTACATGAGTTTCTCCTCCTTAGAGATGTGCAAACAAATCTCAATTTTCCTTGTTCATTTTAGTGTTCAAAATAGCCCTTCCAAAAAACCGTTTACCTTCAACAAAACTTAAGTTTTGTCCCTTAATATATAATACCTAGAGCCTATGTTTCCACAAATATGCACATTGATAAAGGATTTTGATTAACAGAAAAAGGCAACGGCTGCTGGGATATAGCGTTCCTATCTGAACACCCTCGATATAGTCTCTAATGTTCTTCACAACCTAACTATACACACGCAAACTGTTAATAAAGTTACTTTACTGAAAGTTCAAGTTCTTATAGAAGTTTTCCACTGTCTCGACCGAGCTCATGGCGTAATTCTCTCCCTCTTCTTAGAAGAAAGGATTTTGTTAACAAGTGGCACTTGTTAAGAGTCATTAATTAGTTCTCTATCACTTTAGTAGTCTTGATGTATAATTGAAAAACTCATGAATAAAATGCATGACCTATTTAATACTTTGCACATATCATTACTTTAGTAATCTTGATATTTAAAAGTAATTTTTTGGAAATTTTTAACCTTTTGTAAAAGTAATATTTTAGAAAAAATATTTGTTAAATAAATTTTGAAAAGAATTATATTTTACAAAAATATTTTGAAAAAATAATATTATTTCTTTGAAAATATTATTTTTCATATTTGTTTTGGAAATAATATATATTTTCTCAAGAAAACATAATATTCTCAATAAAATAACTTTTGTCAAAAAATTACGTTTTAAATATAAAGATTAGTAAAGTAATGATATGTGCAAAGCATTAAATAGCTCATGGCTTTCATTTATGAGTTTTTCTAATACCAAGACTACTAAAGTAATTGAGAGCCTAATTAATACATGTCTTGGATTCTGCTCTTCACTAATCCATTTCCAATTTATCCCTAAACTAAGAAAGTCAAAAGGAGTTAATTGATACTTATGTTGGAGTTAACACCCAGTCTCTCGAACCTTCTATTTAATCTCCCATTAATTTAATCCAAAACTAAGAAGTCAAACAAAAATGAGTTGATTAATACTTAACATAGAGTTAATCCACAGTCTCTAGAACCTTCTTTTTAATTTAGAGAAACCATAACACCTATAAGGTGAATTTCAGAAAACCTCTCAAATAACCCTCCTAAATTTCAGAATGTCATAGAACCCTTGGGGCTTTAGAAGCCCCTATAAAATGTTTTTTAAAATAACCCTTAAAAGCGTGAACCATAATTTTACTAGCAAAAATAACCCTTTATATAATTTTATCTACCCTTGTGAAAATTGTGGTTAACGCTATTAGGAGGTCTTTTGAAGAATGTTGAAAGTTGAACGGAGTTTCTGAGGACCCTAAACTTTAAGGGGATTATGTGACATTTTTAAAGTTAAGAGGGTTATCTGAGAAACTCTGAAACTTAAGGTGTGTTTTCTGAAATCTACCCCATAATTTTACGGTTTCTCTAAATTAGAGTTCCAGAGACTGTGAATTAACTCTAAATTAATTATTATTGAACTCATTTTGTTTGGCTGTCTTAGTTTAGGGATCAAATTAATGAGAGATTATTAGAAGGTTCAAAAGACTGTATTAACACTGAATTAAGTTCCATTAACTTGTTTTGTTTGACTTTTTACGTTAGGGAACAAATTAATGGGGAATTAATTAGAAGGTTCGAGAGACTGTGTATTAAATCTAAATTAAGTATTTATTAACTAGTGTATTGACTTTCTTAGTATGGGGATTATATTAATGAATAATTCTATTTGGACCCAAAAATAGGACCATTACATGGGATAGGTGATGAGGAAATTAATTAATACTAATTTAATTTCTGAGCTGTAAATTTAGCCATGAAATTGAAGGTCAATTGAGGGATAAAAGAATTATCTATTTACTTTTATTTCCTCTCTCTCCCTGCCCCTCCCTTCTCCTTATCCCCTGCCGCCGGCGCCGCCGGCCGCCGCCTCCGCCGGCCGCCACTCTCTAGTCCTCTAACCATTAAAAAGAAAATAGGTGTGCGGATAAACTTTAGTTTCAGTAATCTTTAGGTGGAAAAATTGAGTTTACTCCCAAGATTATGGACTAACTACTCAATCTCACCATTGGAGAGAAGAGGAAAATTTCTCTCTTATGCTGCCATCAATGGGCAATCCTTCATATTTGACCCCAAGATCAACAACGGCCTCCAACTTGATGTTGTCACAAACATTAAGAACGTTCTACTCTTGGGTTTTAGCTTATTTCGTGCAAAGCTCCACTTTTTGCTGGGTTCCTCGTCATCGACTTGAAACAAAGATATGAAGGCCATTATTGTCAGTGATCATTCAACAAAAATTGGGAATTTACATTACTATAAAGATGAGGAGCGCACATCTATTTGGGTCCTCCTAGCACAACTCTTTTAACTAATATCATGTTTTTTTAATTACCTTTAAGGGCTATAATTGCAATTGAAAACATGTAGCATGAACTTTTGCCTTCTCCTTATTATAATAATAACTATAACACTTCTATATACTCAAAAATAAATTTTACTCTTGATATTTGTCTAGAATCAGCTGTGATTAACTTGTCATCTTGCTCTTTTCAATATCGATCTTAATTCTAACTTCTTGTAACGTGTATAAAATATCTCAAACATATATTGGACCAATATGAAGATTTGTCATTCATCAAATTAAGTCGATTGCACGGACACGGTTCTAATAATCTTCTCCTTTTGATAATAATAAACTGGAAATTGAAATTACAAGTATGGATGTTTGAGATGCATGAATTATACACATTCTCAGCTTCATGACATATGAAATATTATATGCAAGCTCCCTCTACATGTATGCATACATGAAATATGATATACATGTTTATCAGAGGACTTCTAACAGCAGTCGTGTAGTCCGACTGCCGATCTACACTCGTGATGTGGTGATGCCATCTGTCCCACTTTTTTTTTTAAAGGAATAGAATATAGGAATTTTATCTTAATGTCCCTAGTTCTCTAAAATCTTGACCTCTTGTATAAATTAGTTGACCTCTTGTATAATAAATTACCCCAGGTTCAAGCTTTCTCATTCCCTTTAATAATACTTTTCAATATCAAACCTATTCTAAAATTCTACTACCCCGCACTATTTTTATAATAAATTATATACTAAAGATCTGATCCACTTATTTATATTTAAGGATTAATGAAATAAAAATGTAAATTTCACAAATTATATGAATAAAAACTCCAAACACTTAACCAAAGAAATCAAGATATAAAAATAATTGTGACCATCCCTGACTCCAAAATACTCAAATATCAAGCAAAAATCATATTGTTTTGCTTAGTGCATTTTCCTACAGTAACTAAGCGAAGAAAGCTCTACAAACCTGTCAATGGCAACAAGGCCACTAATTTCACATGAAGAAGTTAAAAACCTATTCCATTCAACATGTTTCACATAAGATGGACGTGGTGCTAACAAGTCCACTAATTCCTCTACTACAAAATATTACTAATTAATCTGAAGCATTGATATTTGATGAGAATTTTGTTTCCTTATGGATGATAGCATTTTTCGACATCAAAGCTTCGATTGATCAAACCTGCAACGCAATAATACTAATATAAGGGAAATATTTACAATGTCTATTTCTCTCTAATTATAGCACTAAGTGTAAACTTACTCACAAAAAGTTTAATTCTCAAAAACATGTAGTCTTAAGGATCCCAAATCCAAGATGTAGTATTGAATGTCGGCGTGTCGTCCATTGTTGAACCATCTACACCTAAGACAAGTAATATCAAGCTCGTATGATGTTTACAAATATTAATGGAACAAAATAGCTAGTAATTTTTAGACTTACAATTTCGTGATGACTGAATGGAGAAATAGTCATTCGCATTTAGGCTCAAGAAGTTATATGTGTCCTATGACATACCAAACATATGAAATTACATAAAGCATACATGTAAATTTTTAGTCGTGCAAAATTAAAATAAATATGAAATAAGTAAAACTAACCATATCGTGCATTATTGGTTGAGATATAGGTTCTATTGAAGCTAAGATTGACTCTCCTTAAGAAGCAAAAGTGTTGTCATCATTCTAAAATAAAAATATAAACAAAAAAGTTGTGTTACAAAATTCTTATAGCAAATAAAATTAATTCACCATTATTCATACCAATTGTTGCAAAGACTTCCCTTCCTACAGGTGGCCTCTTTAAGCAATGATTGTACATTAAACAATTACAAAAATAACATCAGTTTAATGTGCAAACATATTAAGATAATTATCATGGAAAAATAAGATCGATCATAAGGTTCCATACCTTTTTTGCATTATTGTTATTCCTTTTCTTGCTCTTTTTCTCAATTCCCGATTTGATTCTTTTAGCTCCTTTTGTCTCCACAAGTTTTGGATTAAGTATTGAAGTGCCATCATCCACATTGCAAGTAGCATTTGCCTTATTGATATTTAAATTGTATATTTTGCATTTCGCCGATGCAACTCTTAAGGCATGAGATGCCATATTATAACTTTCTTGACAATTTGAGGCTTCTTTACATAGAATTATAGCTTGTTGAAATAGATAATCATAACGATCTTGTCTAGAATTAACAACTTTTGGTGTTTGGCTTGTGTCACCATTTCCTCTCAAATCTTTGGTCCATCGCTTCAAGATATAATGAGATAGCACATGAAAGACGCCAAAACAATGAAGCACACATAACGAGGGTCGACAAAGAAATCCATTGTATTCATAAGAACGACAAAGACAAGAAACTTTTTTCTCAATAATATCCCAACTCACATAAAAGTCTTCCTTTTTCTCAAAATCTTTGACTTTATAAATTTGAGTACTCCCATCTTGCTCTTCCTTTGCATGACACCCGGGAACCCCCAAAACTTCTACTTCAAATTTTTTAAAGAGCTCATGTATATAAATAACCGATATTTGCCTCTCAAATAAGGATGGAGTTTTCAAAACGGGTTCTTTATGCCAAGTTTTAAAATCTGCATGCCGTTATGCTTCCTTTCTATCCTCTAAAGCCACCACATATTTTTCAACAAATTCCTTCAATAAAGTCTTCTTGTTCATATATTTATCAAAAAATAATTGATACTTTCAGATCTTTGAGTAGTTGACATTCCTGCAAATAAAATTACACAAAGAAAAAAAATTGGCACAAAGATGGCACACTTGATCTTAAACAGTGTATTTTTTATGTGTGCTTTTAATATATACCAAATCATAGGATTTTTAAATTAGCCTTCAAGTCATTGTAATGGCAATTTTACCCCCAAAATTATAATTATCCCATATTACCCCCTCCATCTTAGTTACTGTTAAAATTTATTGATTTTATAACCCATTATTTTGACTTTGAGGGAACACATAAGCAACATGAGCTAGTTAATGACACTGATGTACTATTAGTGTACACTGCATACTTTAAGAATGAAATCATTACGGAGAAATCCAAGATCACCTCTATTTTTATTTGATACAATTGACTCTTCATTTATTTATTTATCCAACAAAAAAAAATGATGATAGTGATTGTTAGTACTTGACATACCTGCAAAAAAGGTATCTCCCATATATGTAGGCGCCCAATGCTCCCTTTCTTCATACAAAGATTGAAGCCATGAATTCTCAACTAACTCAAACTTTTCTACCATGGAGAGCCACCTTTCTTCAAATTGTTCCTTCGTCCATGACTTATAAATACATCTTTGGAATGTCTCAAGAAGCTCCTCATGTTTGTTTATCACATGGGAGAGTTTTTCGGAAAGCTTTCTCATAATATGCCATAAACAAAAATGGTGTTTAGCATTTGAAAATACAAGTCTAATATCGCCATCGCATCGCCTTGATCTCATAGGATCGCATTTGGAGGTTTTCCACCCATAGCAATTAACCAAGTTCTCACTAACCAAATAAGTGCTGAGGTTGACTCATTTGCAAGTAAAGCACATCCCAAAATGATTGATTGTAAATGATTATTCACTCTAATGAAAGGAGCAAAAGGCATGCGGTATTGATTGGTGATGTTTGTTGTATCAAAAGAAATAACATCGTTAAAAATTTTATAATCTCTCCTTCCATCTATATGAACCCAAAAGACATTTCTTAGACGATGATGCTCATCCCAATCTACAGCATAAAAGAAATCAGGATCTCTTTCTCTCATGTGCATAAAAAGCTCAATCATTGTATTGGCATCTCCCAATTGTAGTGATAGATGTTTCTCTTTATCAACATGATTTCTAATGTCCTTCTCTAAACAACCAACACTATCATAACCACCATGTTGTTTTGCCATTGATGCATAAATTTTTCTCACCCCTACACCTACGGCATGTAAGGTGTTAATATCATGTTTTTGTGATAATGTAATGTCCCTATGACAAGGTAAATAGTGAGCATACATTGGTGAAAGTTCATGATTGTGCTCCTTGATAAATTCATGTACAACCCATTTTTTATTTTCCATTCTTTTCACATGCAACATTGCTTTACACCCAATTTTTAAACAAGGCCGAGGATAAACGGCATCCAAGTTTTGCTTCTCTCCATGTCTTGGACAAGCATATTTAACATCAATAAACTCATCTGTTTTCATCGAGCGACGAGGTGCTTTGGTTGAAACACCAAATCCAAAAGTCTTTGCATATTTTTTATAATGAGAATAAGCCTCTTCTTGTGTCTTAAAATCCATACCTTTATATGGCTCTATAATTTCACATTCTTCATGTGAAATATTTCTACCAGTCTCCACCATATCTTCTACCACTTGGGCGTTGTCATCACCAAGTCCCTTGATTTCATCACTTTTAAATGAAGATTGATTTAAATCAAAGTTCTTCATTGAACACCTAGCATTAATAATCAAATGAAAATAATTAATTTAAAGGATCAACAAAAGAATAATTAAAAACTATTAAATTACTGAATATAAAAAAATATAAAAGAAAGATCATAAACATGTACCTCAAATTTAGAATTTAATTGATTGTCTTTAAACTAAAATTATTCTTAATAACACAACAACAATTGAGAGCAAACAAAACCCATTAGAGAAAGAAATAACTTTTGCAGTTAAACTGAGAAGAGGGATTTTGGGTTTGGTGGGGATAAATTCTTTTGCACCAATCGATTGGGAAGCTTAGTACATACTTGCTCGGGTAATTTTATTATTTTGAGTTAATGAAACTAGGGTATTTAGGTAAATTATTATACCTATTCCTAAATATAAAGATGGGGACAGATGTCATCTAGAATACTAGGGACACTAAGATAATGTTCCCATATTTTATTCCTTGAAAAAAAGATGGGACAAATGGCATCACCACATCACGAGTTGTAGTAAATGGGTCACCACATTGTCTAGAAGTCCTCTCGCTTATCAAGCTCCCCTACAACTTGGCTTCTTTTGTTTCAAAATTCCTCTCCCCCAAAAGAAAATTGTTCAAAGATTTTCAAAAATAATTTCTAAAATTTACAAATCTTCTTATTTCAAAAGCAAATTCAATATTTCTCCCCTTTTGTTAATATCAAAAGTTAAAACACACCAATGGTTACACTTTATACTAGAGAAATTCAGATAAAAATCATCCAAAGAATAAGGAAGAGAAAGGCACACCGGTTCATATGAAAAATTTATATAAAAATAGCACAAGAGATTAAAATCTAATCACAAAACACTTGAATATGAGAGAAATCATACAAAATCAGACACAAAGTGTTTAAGTATCATTATAAAGCATGTTAAACAAATAGTAAAAAGAATTATACTAGTTCATTGGTCAATTTCGATATATCAAAGAGAATATTGAGCAATAATTTGACTTCAACTATCTCAACCTTAGAAACTAAGGATCAAAGTGTTGCCCTATCACCTCAACCATGATAGGATTTAGGAGGAAGAACGATTGTGTTTGGCTGATTCACACCATCTCTAAATATAAAACATTCAAGACAGATGACTATCCTTTGAGATAATGAAAAACATAATCCACCTAATGTGGGACTTTGACCATCTTTTAATAAATAGACTTAATTTTTCGTGAATTTCATAAAGGTGTGGATCTTTGATCATCTTTTAATGAATATACTTTTGTTTGATATATTTTTAGCATAAATGCACATTTATACATATAAAGAATAAATGTGTGCATTATTCAATTACAAAACAAGCTAAAAAACTCTTGATATATTCAAAAATATCTTATAAACAAAATATAAAAACTTTTTACCACTATTTCAAATTACAAAATATGATAAGTATAAAACTAGGTCTGAAAATATAACATGAAATTTCTTGTGAAACAATGTGTCAAGTAATCATATTTTATGAAAACTATATGTGAACTGTGTGATATAATCAAGCCTACATACCAAAAGATAATATCATCTAAATCAATCTTGTAAAAGCATATACATCAGAAAGTCCAAATATTTTTTAAAGAAAATAAAAATAAAGAAAGAGAAATTTTATTTTTTTTTTTCAAAAATGAAAAAAGTTTAAAAGCCACCCTAAAAGGAAATCAAGAAAAATCAAGAAAAAAATTAAATTATGTAATGCAACAAGAAAAGGTTATAGAATTTACCTTTACTTACCCTTTGAGAAGATTGTTGAAATAAATATTTATGCAAGTTGTGCTTTTGCAATAACCTCGATTGCATAATGAGATCCTCTTTGCATGTATCAGAACTTCTCATCCCTTCTTCTTCTTAGGCTAAGAAACATTCTTGTCTTCAATATGCCTTGAGCAACCACAAGATGTTGCCCGATCCTTAGCCTTCCTACACACCTACTAAAATCGAAATAATGCGATCTAGATATCCACATATGTCCACATTTGTTAGCAATTATGCCTTTAGGTATCCAAATCTTCTTGATTGTTTTTAGTCTATATTGCATTTGGCAGTTTATTGAAACATGACCCATTCTACCATATAAAGTACATATAGTAGAAGATGCATTTGAGATGGTTACAAAAAGAGTTAGATTATTTTCTCTTAAAGAAGGTTAAAACGTTTTACGTTTTTTGAATATGAATAACCAAGTCCGCTTTTCACTTTTATAAATTGTTGATTGAAAGGACCATGTTTAAACCCTTAGAACCAAAGAAAAATTTTTCACAACCTTTTCCAAGTCAACATTTTTGGATTTTAATTGTTTATTTTAGAAACTATACTAGTGCATCAAGTTTCAAACTTTATTTATTTAGAAGACAACTCACATGAAAGCTCATTTACTCTAGTGACTAATTTTTTTTTTACAAATTTTATCATTTAATTGCTTAAATAAATCACAATTCATGTCTTTATACATGGAACATTGTATGCATTCAAAAGAGGTTATTTTACTTGCATTGTTAAACGATTCAATTCTAAAGAAAGATTTTCAATCTTATCACTCAATAATTTTTCAATCTTATCACTCAATAATTTATTATCACTCTTTAAATTTAAATTCATCTTTTAACAACTTTATATTTTTCAAGAAGTTTTTCAAATTGACCTAACATTTCATTATATTTAGAATATAAATCATTGTATGTAGGGTATACCTCATTATCGAGCTCTTGTGTTCGATTCATCCTAATTATTATCTTTAACCATGAGACAAAAGTATGCTCTTTTATCATCATCGCCGAGCTACTCCACCCTGCTCCATGTAGTCACATTGAAACTTTTGTCCTTTCCTTCATAATTCTTTTGTTCAGGTCAATTCTTCCTTAGGTGATGTGAGGTTTCCTCCATTGAAAATAAATTGGTTCAAGATCGTAATCACCGGAATTATAATTATTTATCTTGTTTGTGTAGTGATCCCATTTGCCTTGCATGAATTTCTAACGATCCTTTAGTTTGAGAAAGGATTCGTAGCCTTTAATAATTTGATACACATGACTATTTTCATCCTTAGAACTTGAGTTTGACTCTTTCTTCTTGGATTGAGATTTCTCCATTTTAGCTTTTAGGGCTAACCACATCTTCTTGGTGTTATCTTCAATAATCTTCTTTCTCTTTTAATCGCACTTATAGGTGAGAAAATTCCCTACATGGTTCTCTAGAGTTAGTTCAGAAAAATTTTATAATTCTTCGATAGCCGTTACCTTCGGTTCTCAATACCTAGAAAGAGAATGAAGAACTTTTCTCACAATCTCCTTGCTATCATACTCCTTCCCCGTAGCTTTTGATTTGTTTACTATGTCCGTGGGTTGAGTGAACATATCCCTAATACTCTTCGAGGCCTTCATCTTGAAATTCTCATACTTACTCTCAAGCATTTTGTTTCACCTCTTTCACTGAGAAGTTCCCTTGTGTGTAACTTCCAGAGTTTTCTAAATTTTCCACGTAGCAAAATAATTTGACACATGGTTAAATTTTTAGCTAAAGAATAATAAAGATCATTAATAGCTTTTGCATTTAAAGAATAAATCTTTTGTCCGAAAGGTTCACTTATCCCTAGGAGTGACAACGTAATATCACTATAATGATAGTTAGTTCACTATAGCCATTCTTTACACTACTCCAAACATAAAAATGGTGGATAATAAGAAGACTCTCATACGTGCTTTCACTCAAGTGTAGTTTGTCCCATCAAAAGTAGGGTCGGTGAATCAGATGTCCCTCGTGAAAAGCCATTGGCGGCGGTTGTAGGCGTTAAAATTGCTTATCAATACCCGAACAAGACTCAGAACGGTGGGTTGACAACCGACGATCCATCCACGGGCGACGAACGCCGCCGACGGATTACCGCGAAAACGATAAAGCGAGTCGACGAACCCATGAAGTGAGCGTCACAGGCGCACGAGCCAGGCGAACAACGCTACGCGGGAGAAAACCCGACGACGGCTCAACGAGGCGAAGTTGGCTAAATTCAAACGCTGACGAGACGGAATCAACCGTACTTAGTCCGTCGATGCAAGCGAACCGTTTGAGCTCGAAGTTAATCGGACACGGACTCGAACACAATGGCGACATCACCGAGCAAAACTAAGCCCGAAGACCAAGAATCGACGAAGAATCGACGGAGAGTCGACGGAGAAACGACACAAAAAACGACGCCGAGACGACGGACCTCGCCAAATTGGCCGAGGTACCTCGCCAAAGCCGAGGTGGCTCGCCAACATGGCCGAGCCTCCTCGGCCAGTGGCGAGGTGGCTCGGCCAACATGGCCGAGCCTCCTCGGCCAGTGGCGAGGTGGCTCGGCCAACATGGCCGAGCCTCCCGCCAAGGCCGAGGTACCTCGCCAAAGCCGAGGTGGCTCGGCCAACATGGCCGAGCCTCCTCGGCCAGTGGCGAGGTGGCTCGGCCAACATGGCCGAGCCTCGGCCAGTGGCGAGGTGGCTCGCCAATTGGTCGAGCCACACCCCCTTGAGATGTATAAATAGGGGGTCTTGCTCATTGAAGGTCGGATTTCGGATTTTTGGGATTTGGCTTTGGCTTTGGCGGGATTTTCGAGGAGTTTCAAGAATTCTCACGAGATCCACGAAGCCGCCAACGCCGCCCGAAAGCACCGGCGAGTACAAGTCCGCCGACGCCGATCCACAAATCACGGGCCAACGGCCGCATTAACGAAGTTCAAACAAGCAATGAATAACAAACCAACTTTCCTCACAACAAGCCGGGCGGTAATTATTAAGAGCCAACGCTTTACCAGCCGTTAAGGGATCCCCGGTCAAGAAGAAGTCAAAGGCTCAAGATAGAAAAATTTCTGTGGCGCCGCCTCGACTCACATGGGGCCGCCGCCTCTGACCTCCCCTCGCAACCGCTAGCGGGACCAAAAACTCAGGTAGGGTAATAATTCCGCTCCAGCGAAGTTAACCGAATCCAAGTTGATCCGGGTTCCGCTGTGGGTATCATACTATCGTCCTTGTCCAAGTCGTCCTCCCCCCCATCCAGAAGGATCTCCGCTGCAAGAAAGATCCGTTGGTCCTCGGCTCCGGAATTTTAAGGCGAGGATCTTAACTCCGCCGTTGTCGAAGTTGCACCAAATGGCATCCTTCCAGCATCCAAGATCACCGCATCTCGCGGAGATCACCGCTGATGGCGTGCCGACTCTCTCAAAGAGAGCCCGCCAGAGGCGACGCCAACGCCTAGCGCGTGAGTTCGCCAAGACCCTGGAATCAGTCAACAGTGTCTGCTACAAAGTGGATCTGAAGTCCAGGAGAATGTCAAGAACCTCATCAACAGACGGTCGGCAACCCCTCCAAGCCGTCAACAAATGATTGGGTCCACGTCAAACGGAACCGATCAACACTTGAAGAATGTATCCGGAGGCGCCGTGCATTGCTTGCACACGCACGGGCTCTAGTTGAAGAGGCTCGGATGTAGAAGAAAGGAGAAGTGGACAAGAAGCCACCAAGAATGCACCAAGTTTGGAGGCCAAAACCCGGAGCAACGGTTCGGGCCAAGGCCGAAGTATCAACTGAGGATCAGCCACCCCAATCTGATTCTACAAAGGCTCGGCCACCCCAGGATGATCTCCGTCAAGGGAGGTCTGCCCCAATATCGATTTCACCTCCATGATCGCATCAAGTTACCATCCACCTCGGTGCAGCCCGGTCGAACTTCATTGGAGCTTCCCAAAGCAAGAAAACGGCTTTGGAGCACCTCGCTCATTGCATGATGATCGAGGAAAAATTCCGATCAAAGAACGATTGGGCCCGGGTCACTCCTAGTGCAGGGGGTCGCACCCTCCTCAACCGTGATAGGAAGACTCTTGTAGCTGCTTGCACCAGGTTACGGATTAAAGTCCAAGAGCCTGTCAAAGATTCACACTCGCGAAAGCATACGTCACGGCGAGTGACTAATAAGGCAATTCATCCTCAGATGGAGACGCTTCATCGAGTGACGAGGACGTTATACCGGGAAGTCAACAAACACAACAAGGTTAGCCGGCATTCATGCCGATGAGTTGTACTATCGTGCTGGGGGTACGATTAAATCTCGAAAGAGAAGTTCCCCCTAATTGAACACGCATTGTCCGTGTTCTCAAACTAATCAGGGCGGTGTTGTCGAATGTAACCGCACTGCCAGCCAAGAAGGCTTGTCTTTGATAGGCTTGGCAACAAAATGCCAAAACCCAAGTCAAGATGCTTCCGCGAAAGAAGATCGGGGTCTCAAGGCGATGAGTTGTCAAGGGTAACCACCAATATGACTAGTAGAGGGTTGGGATACGAATCCTCCTCAGAAGATGAATGCTCATGCGATTGATAATAATCCACCCGATGAGGGAGCGGACATTCGTCGATTCTTGGCTTGGGATTAGACACCCGACCTCGGAGAAGCTTTCAAGGCTTTAATGTCAAATATGGCTTCAGTTGATCCTGCTACTGTTGAGAGTGATGAAGACGTGCCAACATGGGAAGACCCATGGATCCATCAACTCCAAGAACAGTTTGGGGACAGGTTCGAACAAAGAGAACCCCCCACTAAGGACGAGGTAGTCCAGGTAAGAGCATCCTAAACTCATTAACATCAGCAATACCCTTCCCTCGGAAGAGAAAGAAGAGTTGATCGCCCTAATCGGGAATATATCGATGTATTCGCTGGAGTTATGAGGACATGCGGACTCGACCTAATGTAGCGACACATCGCCTCAACATCAAGGTGGATGCCAAACGTCAAGCAACGCAAGAGGCGGTTTAGTCCACAAATCTTAGGCAATCGTCGGCGAAGTGAAGAAACTCATAGAATCGGATTCATCGAGGAAATTCAACATCCGGATTGGGTGGCGAATATAGTCCGATCATGAAGAAGAATGGTTCGATCGAGGATGCGTATGCGCTACGAGATCCGAATCTTGCTTGCCCAAAAGACGACTTCCCTCTTCCAATCACTGATGTCATAGTCGACAACACGTGTGGATTTGAAAGAATGTCGTTCATGGATGGTTTCTCGGGTTACAATCAAATCAAGATGCACCCGATGGCCTTGACACGCGGCGTTGAGCGCCCATCGGTATATTTTGCTACGGTCATGCCGTTCGGCTTAAAGAACGCCGTGCAACATACCGAAAGCAATGACAGAGATTTTCCAGGATCATCTTCGGAAAACGGTCGAATGCTACGTCGACGATTTGGTCGTAAAAAGCCGTGACAAAGGAGATCACATCAAAGATCTTGGAACGGTATTCGATCTCATGCGGACTCATCAACTAAAGATGAACCCTGCCAAATCCTTCCTTGGGATGTCTAGTGGCAAGTTCCTTGGCTTCGTCGTCACCGACAAAGGAATCCACGTTGATCCTGACAAAGTGAAGGCAATTCAAGAGTTGCAACCTCCGAGAAATCTGAGAGAACTCAGGGGGTTACAAGGGCGATTGGCGTACATCCGACGGTTCATATCGAACCTATCTGGGAAGTGCCAACCGTTCTCCAAGTTGAACAAGAAGGGCGTGTCGTTTATTTGGGACGACCGCCGTAAAGCGCTTGAAGAGATTAATCGATCTCGCTAAACCTCCCGTTTTGTTGCACCGCTAGCCGGAAAACCGCTCCTCGATCTACGCCAAGGCAACGGATCACTCGTTAAGCGCCTACAAGCAGACGACGCATACGCCGCAACGTGCGTGTATTACCCGAAAGAACATTAGTCGGTCTTTGAGTCTCGATATCCAATGTCGAAGCAAGGTTTGCATTAGTGTTCGCGATTCGTAAAATGCGACACTATTTAGCCGGACAGACGATTTATGTTATCTATAACGTAAATCCGTCCGAATATTTATGACCCACCGCTTCAATGAGTTGGCGTTTGGCGAAATGGGCCTTGCTCTTGTCCCAATCGACTGCACTTCAAACAACAGAAGTCAGTCAAAGGGCAAGCGATTTGCGATCTCTTGGCTGCCAACCCGACAACGGACGCAGTTGAGTTATATGATGATCTTCCGGATGAAGTCTAGGAAGTCAACACTACGTCGCACCAACAAATATGGCGATTGTATTTTGACGGAGCTTCTCGGGCCACTAATGTAGCAAGTACCCCCGGACGTTCTAAAATCTCCGCTGGAGTCGGAGTTGTCTTGATTTCCCCGGGGAATCATGTCATGCCCCGTGCTTATTCACTCACGAACCTGTTCCAATAGCGTAGCGAATACAACGCTACTTATCGGACTTAGCTTCCAAAGAGTGGGGTCAATATCTCGCTGCATGGAGATTCACAACCGATAGTTAAGGTGTTCGTGGTGACTACGGTCGAATCGGATCTAATCCCTATCATCGATAGTCGTTGAAATGGCGGACTCATTGAAGAATTCTTCATCGAATATATCCCACGCCCAAAACGCCATGCAGATGCACCGGGCGCTAGTCGTGTCGTTAGCACAACCTTCCGGAGACCGAGCAACTAGTTACGGTCGGGACTCACCAACTCTTCGCACCATTATACGATGAGGCACAAGAAGGTAAGGGGTAGTTACCAAAGAAGTACATGCAACCCAAACCAAGTTGGAGCCCCGAGATTGGCGCTTTCCTATCATCGACACGCCTTACATGGTATTCTACCGTAAGACGGAAGGAGAGAGAGTCAATCCGTGAAGAGCTCCAAGATTCTTTTACACACGTAAACCCGTGATGCTATATCGCCGGGGTACGATGGTCTTTACTCCGATGCCTCTCAAACAAAGAGGCGTAAGAGGTCCTTCGAAGCACACGAAGGTGAATGTGGTGCGCACCACCTGGTCCCAAACTCTACGATCGAATCGAGAATGGGCTACTTTTGGCCCACAATGATTAATGACGCAATGAAGCACGCCGAAATGCCATGCGGTCAAATTCACGCAAATTATATGCATCACCGCCGCAGAGTACCGCATCCTTCGCCACATCCCGCCATTCGAGACATGGGGAATGGGCGTTGTAGGTCCCATTTTTCCTCCGTTAGTTAAAGGAGATCGGTTCATTCTAGCGATCACGAGACTACTTCTCCAAGTGGGTCAAGCAATCCCACTAAAGAGGTCAAGGCGAAGTACCGCCGCCGATTCATCAAACACCATGTCATCTATCGACATGGTGTCCCAAGACGGATCGCATGACAACGGTCCCCATTTATCGCAATTCCTTCATCGTTTGCTAAAAATTCAAGATACAAGATGTCTCGCCGACGTTCTATAATCCAAAGAAATAATGGGTTAGCCGAGGCTCAACAAGACGATCATCAAGATTTTGTCGAAGCTTGTGAAGAATAACAAGCGCAGACCGATGATAAACTCGAGAAGCACTCGGGCATATCGCACAACGTACGCATCGAGATACCCCGCACTCTCTAGTCACGGTGTGAAGCAATTCTCCGCTGGAAATCCAGATTCGTCACTCGGCCGCCTTGCAAATGAGATGACGACCAAGAACAACATCAAAAGCGCCTCGAAGAGCTTGAGATGTTAGATGAGAAGCTCGAGGCTCAACAATGCATTGAGTTCTATCAAGCTAGAATGTCGAGGGCTTTCAACAAGAAAGTTCGACAGAACCTTTAAGGAGGGAGATCTCGCCCTCGCCGCCGACGACCGATAATCCTCACCTCAAGAAGAAAGGTAAATTCGAACCCAAATGGGAAGGACCGTTTATAATAGACACGGTCTATTCAAACGGTGCATATCGCCTTATCACACAGAATGGCGACCGGCAATTAATGCCGATAAATGGGAAGTTTCTGAAAAAGTATTATCCTTAATACATTCAGGATAACCCGTTTTGATGGGAAGTTCCTCGAGAATATCTCACTCATATTCATGAGGATAACCCTAAATTATCGTGTTTTCCTCCAAAATTCTCTCACCGATCAAATTCATTGGCGGTGGGCCCACTAAAATCTCCCCGTCCAACCACTGAAATTCCCTCTCGATTCCTTCCACGAACGAGAGGTCCACTTTCAAATTCTGGTTAGCAATCCTACAAAAGCGAAAGCTATCCATACCCTTCCAAGATTCTCGGAGTGGAGACCCCACTCTTAGTTTCTCATCGGGAAATAGAATACATTCTTCCTTTCCCACCTTCACCGAGATAGGACACATCCTTCCTCTTCAGAAGCAAGAGATAGAATACATTCTTCCTCTCTTGTCTTAGATTCTCGGAGTGGAGATCCCACTCTTAGTTTCATCTTTCAAGATTCTCAAGATGGAGATCCCATTTTCAGTCTCTTTCACCGGAAACGTGACAAAATCCTTCCATTCCAAAGACCTCGAGATAGGAGACAAGATCCTCCTTCCTCTCCATCAATAAGAGATAGGATACAAAACCTTCCTCTCTTATTTCAAATTCGGAGCACTGGAGATGACACTAAACCTTCCTCTCCACCGGCAAGAGATAGGATACAAAACCTTCCTCTCTTGTTCATCCCTTACCTGAGATAGGAGACAAGATCCTCCTTCCTTTCCACCCTCGAAATAGAATACATTCTTCCTTTCCCACCTCAATCAACCTTAGTCCGTTCAACCCTTCTCCCACAAAGAAGGCCAAGATTCATCTTGGGGTACTTTGCCCACAATGATTAATGGCCTTGGTCAATGCAGCTTCGGAAATGCCATGCGTGTCAAATTCCACGAATTATATGCATCGGCCTCGAGGCTTGCATCCCGGACACATCACGGCCATTGAGACATGGGGAATGGGCGTTGTAGGTCCCATTTTCCTCCGTCGGTTAAAGGAGATCGGTTCATTCTAGCGATCACCGACTACTTCTCCAAGTTGAAACAATCCCACTAAAGAGGTCAAAGGCGATGCCGGTCGTCGATTCATCAAACACCATGTCATCTATCGACATGGTGTCCCAAGACGGATCGTGCATGACAACGGTCCCCAATTTATCGGCAATTCCTTCATGGGTTTTGCGAAAAATTCAAGATACAAGATGTCTCGTCGGCGACCTATAATCCGGCCGAATGGGTTAGGCGTTCAACAAGGCGATCATCAAGATTTTGTAAGCTTGTGAAGAATAACAAGCGAGGCTGGGATGATAAACTTCGGAGAAGCACTCGGGCATATCGCTGTGATGCGATCGCCGGAGGAGCTACCCGTACTCTCTAGTCTACGGGTGTGAAGCAATTCTCCGTTGGAAATCAGTTCGTCGCCCATTAGCCCTTGCAACAGAGATGACGACCGAAGAACAACATCAAAAACGCCTCGAAGAGCTTGAGATGTTAGATGAGAAGCGCCTGGAGGCTCAACAATGCATTGAGTTCTATCAAGCTAGAATGTCGAGGGCTTTCAACAAGAAAGTTCGACAGAGAACCTTTAAGGAGGAGATCTGGTCCTGCTTTCGGCGACCGATAATCCTCACCTCCAAGAAGAAAGGTAAATTGAACCCAAATGGGAAGGACCGTTTATAATAGACACGGTCTATTCAAGCGGTGCATATGCCTATCACCTGAGAATGGCGAGGCAATTAATCTTAGATAAATGGGAAGTTTCGGAAAAAGTATTATCCTTAATACATTCAGGATAACCCGTTTTGATGGGAAGTTCCTCAGAGAATATCTCACTCATATTCATGAGGATAACCCTAAATTATCGTGTTTTCCTCCAAAATTCTCTCACCGATCAAATTCATTGACGGTGGGCCCACTAAAAATCTCCCTGGTCCAACCACGACAAATTCCCTCTCGATTCCTTCCACTAACGAGAGGTCCACTTCAATTACGGTTGCAATCCTACAAAGCGAAAGCTATCCATACCCTTCAAGATTCTCGGTGGAGACCCCACTCTTAGTTTCTCATCGGAAATAGAATACATTCTTCCTTTCCCACCTTCACGGAGATAGGACACATCCTTCCTCTTGAAGCAAGAGATAGAATACATTCTTCCTCTCTTGTCTTAGATTCTCAGTGGAGATCCACTCTTAGTTTCATCTTTCAAGATTCTCAAGATGGAGATCCCATTTTGAGTCTCTTTCCTTTGGAAGCAGGGACAAAAATCCTTCCATTCCGGCACCGGAGATAGGAGACAAGATCCTCCTTCCTCTCCATCAATAAGAGATAGGATACAAAACCTTCCTCTCTTATTTCAAATTCGTGAGCACACGGAGATGGGACACGAAACCTTCCTCTCCGGCAAGAGATAGGATACAAAACCTTCCTCTCTTGTTCATCCCTTACAGGAGATAGGAGACAAGATCCTCCTTCCTCTCCACCCTCGGAAATAGAATACATTCTTCCTTTCCCTCAATCAACCTTAGTCGGTTCAACCCTTCTCGGTCAAAGAAGGGGCCAAGATTCATCTTGGGGTATTTTATCGAAGCCTAAGAAGGGATATAGCCAGCCTTACAGCGTTGCGGTTTAGTCTTTCTCGATTGAAGAAGACACGAGTTCGATTACGGGGTATTTTATCGAAGCCTAAGAAGGGATAAAGCCAGCGCCTTACAGCGTTGCGGTTTAGTCTTTCTCCGATTGAAGAAGACACGAGTTGATTAAGGGCATTTTATCCGAAGCCTAAGAAGGGATAAAGCCAACGCCTTACAGCGTTGCGGGTAGTCTATTCCGTGACAAAGCGAAGCCTACGTATTCAACATCGTAGCATTAAGTCTAAGAGAGTCTCATTCTTTTAGCACAGCGTCCGCGTGCGGGCGGATCTAGATAATCCGCCGCGCTAGCCCATCTCAAGCGGTAGTTGGTAAAGGCTAGTCAAATCCGTTGAGTGGGGGTTGGCCAATAACCCTAAAGTCAGCGCCTCACCGCAGCGTTGCGGTTTAGTCTTTTCGATTGAAGAAGACACGAGTTCGATTAAGGGTATTTTATCCCGGCCTAAGAAGGGATAAAGTCAACGCCTCATACGCGTTGCGGTTTAGTCTTTCCGATTGAAGAAGACACGAGTTCGATTAAGGGTATTTTATCCGAAGCCTAAGAAGGGATAAAGTCAGCGCCTCACAGCGTTGCCGGTTTAGTCTTTTCGATTGAAGAAGACACGAGTTCGATTACGGGGTATTTTATCCAAGCCTAAGAAGGGATAAAGTCAGCGCCTCACCGCAGCGTTGCGGTTTAGTCTTTTCGATTGAAGAAGACACCGAGTTCGATTCGGGGTATTTCATCCGAAGCCTAAGAAGGGATTAAGCCCGGCCTCCTGCAGCGTTGCGGGTGGTCTCTTGCCCGTAAAGAGTACGAAGCCTATGTATTCAATATCATAGCAACAAGTCTAGAAGAGTTTCATTCTTCGGCCAGCGTCCGCGTGCGGGCGGATCTAGATAATCCGCGACGCTAGCCCAACTCAAACGGTAGTTGGTAAAGGCTAGTCAAACCGCTGAGGGTCGGGTTGGCCAATAACCCTAAAGTCAGCGCCTCACCGCAGCGTTGCGGTTTAGTCTTTTCGATTGAAGAAGACACCGAGTTCGATTACGGGGTATTTTATCCCGGCCTAAGAAGGGATAAAGTCAACGCCTCATACGCGTTGCGGTTTAGTCTTTTCGATTGAAGAAGACACGAGTTCGATTCGGGTATTTTATCCCGGCCTAAGAAGGGATAAAGTCAACGCCACACGCTGTCGGTTTAGTCTTTTTCCGATTGAAGAAGACACCGAGTTCGATTACGGGGTATTTTATCCCGAAGCCTAAGAAGGGATTAAGCCAACGCCACACGCTGTCGGGTGGTCTCTTGCCCGTAAAGAGTACGAAGCCTATGTATTCAATATCATAGCAACAAGTCTAGAAGAGTTTCATTCTTCCAAAGACAACGCCACGCGCGAACGGATCCGATAATCCGCGACGCTAGCCCAACTCAAACGGTAGTTGGTGAAGGCTAATCAAACCGCTGACTACCGAGGGTTTGCCAAAATCCTATAAGTATTATGGTTAATTATTTCGATTTAAATAAAAGAATCATAATAGAGCACAAAAGAGGACGGAAATATGTTTTATCGATAAAGACTGAAGTTACACAAGTTTTCTAAACGGCAGATTTGTGACAAAGAAATACTTTATTGAGAAAAGCTTGCTGAAGTTCCTCCCCGGCTCGGCCCCGAAGCCTCCTCGCCGCCATTAAGGGCCTCCGCAGCCTCTTCTTGATATTAACCGCCCGCCGAGAGTTCAAGTTTCTGCACACCACAGAGTCTTTTCTTTGTTGGCCTTCGACTTCAAGGCGATCAGGCTCTCCCTCGCCGCTTGAGTTCCCTGCTCGAGCTCTACCATCCTCGCTTCTCCAAAGAAATGACACAAAACCAAAAGTGTCCCACTAAGACTAAGCTTCAAAGAACGCTAGCCTCCAATGATGCACCCGCCTCACAGATGTGAACTTCGAGTCCAAGAATGACGCAGCATCCCGCCAAGCCGCCGCCATGTGGTCAGCGCACTCAATCTTCCGTGATATTCTCCCATGTCGCCTAGCCCTACTCCAAATAGGATTACGAGTATAAACTAATTCCTGGTTCTTAACGAGAAGTTCCTAGAGAATATTACCATATTCTTAAGGATAACTCGATAACCCTCAATTTCCTCCCGCTGTGGGACCTCAAGGAGGGATAAAATTCTGACGAGGCTTATATCGACGCCGGACAACGCGTTCTACCTCGAAAGGACTCCTCCCACTGTATCAGTGCCGATTCATGCATCACCGAGGGCCTACCAATCAACTGGAAGAATACTCCCACCGGGATGAACACACCGCAACGAAGTACGCAAGAGCGACGCCAACCAACGCTGCCGTCGATTTAAGGATTCACCGATCAACGGTTCGATCCATCAAGAATTCCCGATCAACGGAGGAACCTCGATGGTCAATCGAAGACAATCCACCACACGAAGTCAACAAAGAATGAACTCAATTAGCTACGCTTGAAATTCGACAACGGTCAAGCAATAAATGCAAAGACCGCAACACCCCCGTGTATCCTACAAAGCACCGGAGAACCCGAGAATTGGAGGAATCAAATATCGAGCCAATCTCAAAAGAAATTTATCTACCGACTTCTCGGTCAAGATCTCGACGACGGTCGACAAAAATGCAAGATTATAATGCCTTCAAAGAATCCTACAAAGCACCGAAAGACCAAGGAATGGAGAGATCAAACGCCGTGGTCATTCACAAGTCCTATCACGCCAATTAAAGAGTGAAGGGCTCATCATGTCAAAGCATCCCGCACTCATCAAGAATCGAGACCGAGACGCTTTAGAGGGGTATCAGAGGCGCTAAAATTGCTTATCAATACCCAACAAGACTCGTAAACGGTGGGTTGACAACCGACGATCCATCCGACGGCACCCTTAACGCACGCCGGCCGATTACGCGAAAATGCATAAAGCGCAGTCGACGAACCCATGAAGTGAGTCGGCGGCTGCATTTGCCGCCGAACGACGCGTCGGGAGAAAACCCGACGACGGCTCAACGAGGCGAAGTTGGCTAAATTCAAACGCTGACGAGACGAATCAACCGTACTTAGTCCGGCCGATGCAAACGAACCGTTTGAGCTCGAAAGTTAATCGGACACGGACTCGAACACAATGGCGACATCACCGGAGCAAAACTAAGCCCGGAAGACCGAAGAATCGACGAAGAATCGACGGAGAGTCGACGGAGAAACGACACAAAAAAACGACGCGAGACGACGGGACCTCGGCCAAATTGGCCGAGGTTCTGCCAAAGCGAGGTGGCTCTACCAAACATGGCCGAGCCTCCTCGCCAGTGGCCGAGGTGGCTCGCCAAACATGGTCGAGCCTCCTGGCCAGTGGTTGAGGTGGCTCTACCATTGGTGAGCCACACCCCTCTTGAGATGTATAAATAGGGGGTCTTGCTCATTGAAGGTCGGATTGATTTTTGGGATTTGGCTTTGGCTTTGAGGCGGATTTTCGAGGAGTTTTCAAGAATTCTCACGAGATCCACGAGCCGCCAACGCTGCTCCGAAAGCACCGGCGAGTACAAGTCCACCGACGCCGATCCACAAATCGGGCCAACGGTTGCATTAACGAAGTTCAAACAAGCAATGAATAACAAACCAACTTTCCCCGCGAACAGCGGTCAAACTAGATATCTCTACCCTAGGTTGTGAACCCTAAAGATGAATAACGAGGCTCTGATACTACTTGTTGGGTGTAAGATACAAGAGTGAATACGCTTGCTACCGTTTTTCACTAAAAAACACAGAGTATGCAGCAGAATAAATAAACTAAAAGAAAACAGTGATAATTAACCATAAATAAGAACCAATCAAGGACACACATAAATAAACCATAGTGATTCAAATAATAATCGTACATCCACCCTTCTGTCTCACAAAGGGACTTCCTCATTATGCTGAGAGTTCTCCTAAATCACAACCCGGTTCAGTAGGCTTACAAAGATCGCACCCTAGAATCTACCCGAAACCAGTTATATAACCTAACTATCCACAGTGAGTAAATACCTAACCCTAGCTAGTCCCAATTCCTCAATTCAACTCTGGCTTGAGTGCCCCATAAACCCTCTATACACCCCGAGTTGAGTACAAAGTAAAAATAAGTTTAAACCAATAAAAATAAATAACAATTAAGTGCAAAACAAAAAGATCTTACATCTCCTTTTTTATTAAGATCATTCTTCAAAAGATTTATTATGGAGATGTGTAAGAATGATGATGATGATGAGATCCAAGGGCATCACTACTCGAAGGTTGACGATCGAATAGTGAAGAACGACATCGAGGGTGCTTTCTGAGAAGCATGAGCAAGATTCTTTCACCAACATAGAACCTTGGCTCTCTGTCTTCTTCTTCCTTTTTCTATCTCTCAATAAGGTCAGGAATATCTTTGAAAATCATGAGGAAAGAGCCTGTGTACCCTCGGCAATGAACGGCTAAGACTGAGTAAAAAAAATTACAAATTTGGCACTCAACCATCTCTCATCGTTCACAGCCAAGGTTACCGCTCACCATCAAAGGTTACTGTTTAACTCTTTGGAAAAATCAATGTGTAACTGTAGACCATTGATGAGTCACTGTAGACCATCGATGAACTCAACCTACCATTGATGTTTAGATAGATCAGATCGAGAGTTTTTCGAAAAGCTATTATAATATTGATTTGGATAATCGAGTCAAAAGTTATGCCCGCGGAAAGTTTTAGTCTCTGCATGTTTCAATCCCGCGTTTACGCCGACATTGTTTAACTAAAATATTCATATCTCGAGCTATACATCTCCGAATTGAGTTCCGTTTGTTCTTGTGAATTTGTGATAATGAGACAAACACTTGTAGGCTGTAAAAAAATTACTGAAGACAGCCAATATCCGCGAAACACTATCAATGAAGGTTACAAGCTGATGACTTTCACGACAACAAAGGAGAATCAGAAGCTAATGTCTTCAAAGTACAAGGATTACAAGTTGACAATCCTTGTGAAAAGAGATCACAAGTATTGATCTCTTCAAAGCAAAAGCCGAGCTCACCCTAGATTTTAATTCAAAACGCCGACTCATCCCCGCTTCAATTCAAAATGCGAGCACATGGCCCGCTCAAGCCCAAAATGCGGCACATGGCCCGCGTTCGAAGCCTAAAACGCGGAGCACATGGCCCGCGTTCAAAGCTCAAAACGCGGGCCTCCAACCCCACGTCCTAGTGAAAACATAGATGCGGGGGTCCATCCCCGCGTTCCTGTACTAAAATGCAGACGCGAGGCTTGCTCTAGAATGCGAACTTCGCGTTTTGACTCATTCAAACATGAGTTGAACGGTTCCTAAACCGTTTGAGAGGTTTAAGGAGGGTGGTTACACCCCACTAAACCCCCATTATGGAGCAATTTAAGAGGGTGGTTACACCCCTTTAATTCCTATAAATGGGGGGTTTTCACAGCCAAATGGGGGCTGGTTGAGAGGGTTTGGCCGGAGAACTAAAAAGGGAGAGAACAGCTTCTTCAAGCAGCACTGGATCGGCGTGACGATCGGACCTTCATCCGTGGTCTGATCGGAGTGAAACTTGGAGGGCAGCCTCAACACTCGTCGTTCCTAATTCTGAATGGTAGAGATTGATATCTACCAGTTGGATTTGGAGATATTGAGGTTTTACCGAAGCCAATTGTGCAAAGGACGGTTTCTTCTGCGCAGCTGTGATCGGCATGACGATCGAACCTTCATCCATGGTCTGATCGGAGTGAAACTTGGAGGGCAGCCTCAACACTCGTCGTTCCTAATTCTGAATGGTGGAGATTGATTTCTACTGGTTAGATTTAGAGATATTGAGGTTTTACCAAAGATCTATGTCTTTTCTTTTAAAGAAAGGATCAAACCTCCTTTGCTGGCATCAACTCTCTTAGAGAGTTCAACTCGATTACAGTTTTCAAACTTGCACGGCAAGTTCTTCTTCGCCATTCTTGGCTAAAAGGATTACTAATCTTTTTCTAAAATCAACTCTATCAAAGAGTTCTTAACTCGCCGAGTTCTAAACTTGCTCCCGAAGTTATTTTTCAACCTCGCCCCACGAGTCAAGACGGTCGGATCGCCAACGGGATACAAGATTCAAGCTCCCACCACCACCGGAAGAACCCAGATTAAATAAAAGGAAAGATCTCCGCTGATCCTTCCTTCTTTGTAAATCGGCAACCGACGAGAAATTTGTAATTTCTTTTATCTAAGTCGCTTAGAGAGAGAGAGATTGCATTCGAAAGATTGTATTCATTATTCTTCAAATAGAATAGATCAATTTTCTAATTTTTCCTCGCGAACAAAAGATGACAACTCGCTGGGACGCATCTCTTTCACCGATGAAGAGGTGGTGGCGCAATCCGACGTCAAGCTCATTGGGACGACCGTTGAAACTCGACCATAGAGTTCGACAAGCCAAGTTCAAGGAGGCACTCTCCTCCGATCCCTTAGCCTCAAGGCTATGCGCAAGATCCACAAAGCTTCTAAGGAGACCAAAGTCCCTTCGTTGCCGTGGCTAACCCGACAAGAAGATGGTGATGTCGCCGCAAAAGCCTCAAATCGTGAAAAGGAGCACTACCGAAGAACACGTACCGAGATGGCCAATCGACCAACCAACGGAATTTCGCTTGTGAGCCAAAACGCGATCCCGAAGCCGCTGCTTTTACGTAACGCAAGCCTCACGCTTATGTGTTCGAACACTAACCTCGGCCCCATTATAAAAGCGTGTCTCAACCCCGCTCAAGCATTCAAACTTGGACCTCGCGTCCCCAATTTAAAACGCTGGTTTCAACCCCGCTCAAGCATTCAAACTTGGACCTCGCGTCCCCAATTTAAAACGCTGGTTTCAACCCCGCTCAAGCATTCAAACTTGGACCTCGGCCCCCAATCCAAAACGCTGGTCTCAACCTCGCTCAGTGCTCAAACGCGATCCTCGCATTCCAAATGCCAACTCATCGGCTTGTCGATGTCAAATGCAAATGGGCCATCTGTTTGACCGATTGACGAATGTCACTTGGTCCACCGAACGACGACATTCTCACAGGAAGAAGACTTCAGAGGTCGAATACCTTGGAGTCACTTCCAACATGATCGGTATAGGGAGACCATCAATCTCTAACTCCGAGGAGTCAGAGGCAAATCGGTCCCCCGGCTTGAAAGAGGCTTTGAATGACTCCGACGGAGTTTACCGACATACTCGGACTTGAACAGGGGTCATATCCCCCGTCAACTATCAAAAGTTGGCTAAAGGAATTGAGTTCGATGATGAGCATTCACCATCGCAGAATCTCAATCCTCTAGTTCTTCGCAGGAGCATGTGAGCACCGCCTACACGACGAGAATGTCAATATTTCAAGAAGAGGCTCAAGAGCATCGCTATGATGCAAGAAGTTCAAGCGATCACAACAAGAGTCCATCGATCAACTTCAGATATGATAAACCAACTTGTTGCATAGGTCAAAGCCACATGTTCGCCCACACCGAATCATCAAGGAGGGTCGATCCTCAAAACGAAAAGAAAAGCTTAATGAAGCTTCGATCAAGAAGCTCATCACATAGAATCTTTATTTGAAGAAGGGAAAGAGGCCAAAATGAGCAAAGTCCTCAATCGGCAAAATGCTAGAACCGAAGCCCGCCAATGCCATGGCTAATAGATGCGAAGTTTCAAGATCGTGGGTTGTCGAATCATCCGTAATAGGAGACGCCTTATCCTCCAAAATTCAAAATCCCGACGCTACAAGCTGACTTTAACGAGATCACCAACCAACACATCTACCATTTTAGGTCACAGATCGAATGTGATGGTAAACGATGCCATAGCAGCTCGTTTGTTCATCGCACCTCAAGGGGTTGCCTTTGAATGGTTCATGAAACCGCCACGTGATGTATCCGTAAATGCAGAGACTCTTCCGGTTGCATTTGAAGATGACTTTGAAGATGCCACTTCTCTCATTTCCATTAAGCAAAGGAGGGAGAGCCTATCAAAGTCTTCGCCGAACGGTTCAAGCATGGTTCTTCGATGCTCGATGTGTATGACATACCGGCCTCGATTGACACTGCTTCAAGATAATTTACAAACCAATCTTCTAGCTTGAATGGGGTTTGTAAAATATCATTCCCGAAACAACTAGTCTCCTGTGCTAACAGTCAAGCAATTATTGCTAGGATTGAAGTCAAGAAGAGGAGAGATCGACCAAGACCTAGCTATTGATGACCCGCTCTAAATCGCGAGGTCAAGACTCTGCTAGTATCAACCTAGAATAATTACGACGGGGTTGATTATCCATATTTTCGAGTAGAATAATAAATTCTAAATATTGTCAAGTTAACAAAACACTTTTGACAATGTAAGCACTTCAACGTCTGTGGCACCACCAAAATTAACTTATCAATCCTCTCCAATAGGATGATAAGTCTACAAAGTTGCTCAAATCGTAACACAATCCCGTCAGGTTAACAATGCACCTCTGACAACCAACTTATCAATCCTCTCCAATAGGATGATAACTCCACAAATTTGTTCCAATCGCAACGTATCCTTGTCATGTTAACCTCACACCTCTGACAACCAACTTATCAATCCTCTCCAATAGGATGATAAGCCCACAAAGTTGCTCACATCGCAACGCAATCCCCAAAAAGTTAAGGTTAGCTCGTCTCGTTATTAGCAAGGCGACCTCTTCTAACAATTAACTTATCGACTCTCTTCAATAGAGCGATAAGTCCTCAAAGTTGCTCCGATCGCAATGTATCCTTGTCATGTTAACCTAACACCTCTGACAATCACCTTATCGACTCTCTTCAATAGAGCGATAAGCCCTCAAGGTTGTTATTAATAACACCACAATCCACGCCTCATAGGGGTAGGGAACTTTATCCCGAATCCTAAGTAGGGGTAAGTCAACGCCTAACACACATTGCCGGTTTAGTCTTTTACCGATCGAAGACACGAATTCAAATCGGGGAATTTTATCCGAAACCTAGCGAGAGATAAGCTTGCATCTAATACATGCGGTAGGGTAGTCTATTCCGTGAGAAAGACAAAGCCTCATTATTCAACATCGTAGCATTAAGCCTAAAAGAGTTTTATTCTTTTAGCACAACGTCACATGCAAAAGCGGTTTAGATAATCGCATGCTAGCCCGATTCAAGCGGTGTCGGTAAAGGCTCATCAAGTCCGTTGATGGTGGGGGTTAGCCAATAACCCTAAAGTCAGCCTAACAGCGTTGCGGTTAGTCTCTTGCCGTAAAAGGCGACAAAGTCACGTATTCAACATCGTAGCACAACGTCCGCGTCGAGGTAAACTCCTTTAACATCAACTTATCGACACTCTTTAATAAGGCGATAAGTCCTCAAAGTTGTTCAAATCATAACTAAATAGCGACAAACAACTTATCAATCCTCATCAATAGGATGATAAGTCCTCAAATTTGCTTAAATGCAATCAACTTATCAATCCTCCTCAGCGGGATGATAGGTCCTCAAAGTTGCTCCGTCATAGCGTATCTTCATCAAGTCAACACTATACCTCGATGATATAATCAACTTATCAATCCTCTCCATGGATAAGTTTCTTAAAATTGTTCAAATCACAACTAAACCCCGTCAATCAACTCATCATTCCTTTCCAATAGAATGATAGATCCACAAAGTTGTTCAAATTACAACACAATCCTATCAAAATCTGTACACATCCTCAGCAGAGTTTGATAACCAACTTATCAATCCCCCTCAATAGGATGATAAGTCCACAAAGTTGCTCACATTGCAACACAATCTTGTCATGTTAACCTCGCACCTCTGACAGTCAACTTATCAATCCTCCTCAATAGGATGATAAGCCCCAAGCCTTGTTCACAACACAAGCCTAAAGCCTTGTTCACACCGCAAGCCCTAAGCCTTGTTAACACCATAAGCCCGAAGCCTTGTTCAAACCACAAGCCCCAAGCCTTGTTAACACCACAAGCCCGAAGCCTTGTTCAAACCACAAGCCAAAGCCTTGTTAACACCAATAGCCCGAAGCCTTGTTCAAACCACAAGCCCAAAGCCTTGTTCAAACCACAAGCCCAAAGCCTTGTTAACACCACAAGCCCAAAGCCTTATTCACACTACAAGCCATGTAAGCCTTGTTCACATCACATGCCTTAAACCTTATTCAAATCACAGGTTTCATATTTTGTCCCCCGACAAAACCTAAACTTATCGACTCTCATCAATAGAGCGATAGGTCCTCAAAATCTTGTTCAAACCACAAGTCAACTTATCGACTCTCTTCAATAGAGCGATAGGTCCTCAAAATTTTGTTCAAACCACAAATACCCAACTTTATCAAGTTAATCCCACACCTCTGATAAAATTAACTTATCGACTCTCTTCAATAGAGCGATAAGTCCTCAAAAATCATCATCAAGTTAAAAATTCCACTTCTGATGATAAAACCAATTTATCAACTTTTTGCAATAGAGTGATAAGTTCCCAAAAGCTTGTTCAAACAACAAGTATGAAAGGCATGCCAAGTTAACACTATACTTTTGGCACCTTAAAGAAAAGTCTAAAAGACTTAGTTGGAAATATGGGGTTCATCCCCGCGTTTTACTCATAAAATGCGGAGGACCACCCCCGCGTTTTAACACAAAACGGGTCCGCCTCTCGCTTTAAACACGCACGCGATGGCCACCCGCGGTTTCAACCTCAAATCGCGGAGTATCGCCCCACGCGGGCAAGACGCTATACCACTCCCCGCATTTTAAAAAAGTAAAAATGCCGAGTTCACCCATGCAAGACTAATGACTAGCGTGGACAAAAGCGTAACGCAACCTTTTGAAGACGTAATGAGGAGCAATACCTTCTCGTGAGTCAAACAAAGAAGATATCCAAAGTATTTCAAAGCTCGTCCCACCAACCGCCTTTCAAAAACTTTGAGGGGTTCCAGGGTCGTGAAAAAATTATCAAGACGCCCAATATCCGCTAAACACTATCAATGAAGGTTACAAGTCAATTTAATTTTCACAACAAAGGAGAATCGGGTTAATGTTCTAAAGTACAAGGATTACAAGTTGACAATCTTGTGAAAAAGATCACAAGTATTGATCTCTCTTCAAAGCGCGGAGCTCACCCCAGATAATTCAAAACGCGACTCATCCCCGCGCTTCAATTCAAAATACGGAGCATACGGCACGCGCTTGAAGCCTAAAACGCTGAGCACATGGCCCGCGTTCAAAGCTCAAAACACGGGCCTCCAACCCCGCGTCCTAGTTAAAACATAGATGCGGAGGTCCATCCCCGTGTTCCTGTACTAAAATGCAGACGCGAGGCTTGCTCCAACGCTAACTGCGCTTTGACTCATTCAAACATGAGTTGAACGGTTCCTAAACCGCTTGAGAGGTTTAAGGAGGGTGGTTACACCCCACTAAACCCCCATTATGGAGAAATTTAAGGGGGCGGTTACACTCCTTTAATTCCTATAAATGGAGGGTTTTCACAGCCAAATGGGGGCTGGTTGAGAGGGTTTGGCCGGAGAACTAAAAAAAAGGGAGAGAACAGCTTCTCGGCAGTCATGGATCGGCGGACGATCGAACCTTCATCCGTGGTCTGATCGGAGTGAAACTTAGAGGGCAGCCTCAACACTCATCGTTCCTAATTTTGAATGGTGAAGATTGATTTCTACCGGTTGGATTTGGAGATATTGAGGTTTTACCGAAGCCAATTGTGCAGAGGACGGTTTCTTCTGCGCAGCTGTGATCGGCGTGACGATCGGACCTTCATCCGTGGTCTGATCGGAGTGAAACTTGGAGGACAGCCTCAACACCCGTCGTTCCTAATTCTGAATGGTGGAGATTAATTTCTACTGGTTAGATTTGGAGTTATTGAGGTTTTACCGAAGATCTATGTCTTTTCTTTTAAAGAAAGGATCAAACCTCTTTTGCTGGCATCAACTCTCTTAGAGAGTTCAACTCGACATAGCTTCAAACTTGCACGCAAGTTCTTCTCCGCTATTCTTGGCTAAAAGGATTACTAATCTTTTTCTAAAATCAACTCTATCAAAGAGTTCTTAACTCGCCGAGTTCTAAACTTGCTCCTCGCGAAGTTATTTTCAACCTCGCCCCACGAAGTCAAGACGGTCGGATCGCCAACGGATACAAGATTCAAGCTCCCACCGCCACCGCGGAAGAACCCAGATTAAATAAAAGGAAAGATCTCCGCTGATCCTTCCTTTTGTAAATTGGGCAACCGATCGAGGAATTTGTAATTTCTTTTATCTAAGTCAGCTTAGAGAGAGAGATTGCATTCGAGAGATTGTATTCATTATTCTTCAAATAGAATAGATCAATTTTCTAATTTTTCCTCGCAACAACACTCCCATATGCTCAAAAATGATTTTCACTTTTGATATTTTTCTAGAATCGCTATGATTAACTTGTCATCTTACTCTTTCCAATATCGAACTTGATTCTAACTTGTAACCTCGTAAAGCATCTCAAACATATGTTAGACTAATATGAAGGTTTGTTATTCATCAAACTAAGCGATTGCATAGACACGGTCCTAACAGCTTGTTCGCCTATTAGAGGTTTTATAATCTTTAATCTTGTGATAAAAGTGCCTTAGATAAGTTTTGTTACCATTTTACAAGGTAATACTAAATATAATTTTTGGTTTCTCAAAATTAATTAGAGGGTTCGAGAGACTGTGTATTAACTCTGAATTAAATATTAATTAACTCATTTGTTTGACTTTCTTAGTTAGGATCAAATTAATGGGGATTAATTAGAGACTTTATATTAACTCTGTTTAAGTATTAATTAATTCATTTGTTTGACTTTTTAGTTTAGGGGTCACATTAATGGGAGATTAATTAGAAGGTTCGAGACACTTTGTATTATTTCTGAATTAAGTATTAATTGAGTCGTTTGTCTAACTTTCTTACTTTAGGGATCAAATTAATAGGAAGTTAAGTTGAAGGATCAAAGACTATGTATGAACTCTGAATTAAGAATTAATTGACTCGTTTGTCTAACTTTCTTACTTTAAGGATCAAATTAATGGGAAGTTAAGTTGAAAATATTAATTTTTTGGTCAATGAATGTTAATTTCATTACCGTAAACGTTGTATTTACATTAATCTCTCAGCCTTTGCTGAGTCCACAAAACAGAACTATATTCTCTAGTTACATTTTCATACTTTGTAAAGCTCCTCTACTATCTTAACCCCTCCACCCAGTTACAGTGTTTAGGCGGAATAGGCCTGCGGTATAGAATAGTAAGGATATGAACTTTTATCTTCTTCAACACTTCTTCCTTAGTTCTCATAGTTCCCGTATTCAACCGCATGTTCCTTTCCCTCCATAAGTAATAAACAGCTGCTCCTAAAGCAATTTTTTGACTTGTTTCATGAAAGAGCTCCCCCGGAGGCTTATCGAGTACCAGTTAATCAACATATTCCATGAACAAGTCCGAAACTGGAACTTTAACCAATCCATCAAGCCATTCCACACAAAAGATGAGAAAACACACTCGAAAAAGAGATGCACAAGATCCTCCAAATGATTTGAACACAATGCACAAGAGTTAGACACCAAAATTCCCCACCTGTGTAGCCGATCCTGAGTTAGCAATCGCTAATGATTGGCTAACCAAAGAATAAAAGAGTGTTTTGGGGTCATGTAACTCTGCCAAACTAAGTGAGCCCATGGAATCTCATCACAAGTTCCAATAATATCTTCGTAAGCTTTAGCTAATATGAATTTATCTTTGCAAACCCATGATTGCAGCTTAGCAATAGCATTATTAATTGATCCCCATATTGATAAAGCTTTATCTCTAACCTTCAATATTTGCTTCCATTCCCATGAATCGTTAGCTCTTGCTTTGACATTCCAGATATCCAACCTCTTCAAATAGTTACCATGCACCCATTTTATCCATAACATGTCCTTTTTTACATGGATATGCCATAACAGTTTTAACCCTGCAGCAAGATTCCAATATGTGGCAGAGAATAGACTGAGACCTCCACATTCCCTTTTAGTGCAAACTTTTAGTGAAAATATTAGATAACTCGTTTTGTTTGACTTTCTTAGATTAGGGACAAATTGGTAAATGGATTGGTGAAGACTTGAATCAAAGACATCTATTATTATTTTTAATAAAAAGAGAAAGGGAGAATTGACACAGTGGAAAATACCTAAGAATTTGAACATTTAGGAGAGGAATTTTATTAAGTAATGCTTTTCTTTGTGTAGGATCCGGATAACTACATGCTTGCAATAGGGTAAATTTATATCTAAATTATACATAGCAAAAATAAAAAAACTCTAGCATGCATCTAGGAACATAAACAACAAGATTAGGGTTTACTAAAATGGATCATTTCTGTAGGATCACCACACTTTTCTTGATCAATGGCCGTAGGGCGACCATACCGTGCAATCGGCGAGAAGCCCCCACATATCACCCCGTAACTATCGCATAAAGCACGAACTTGATCAGAGAAGGAGATGATGTTTGTTGTATGTATCTGTATATACCCTATATTTATATATAAGGGCTTAGAGATTGAATCCTACACTTACTAGGAATATGAATATCTTATCTCTGAGATAATATATTATCCATCCACTTATTTGGGTGTCTATCTCATAACCATAACCAATATACTCCCACTCACATAAATGAGTGGGTGCCATCCTTTGCTCCTTGAGTTGTTGACTCCTCGAGTCAAAGTCTCCTTGAGAATCTCCTTCCTTTTCAAATTCATGTCCATACATCATTAGTGTGGCGTGAACCATTGAGAACCTGCAAGCAGGTGGCCTTACAGCTAGATCCATTAGAACAGACATAAGGATCTCCCTAAAATAAAACACACATCAAATAGTGTAAGTATGCTGTCTCTTGTACCCCAGATCTGATCAACCATGTATGCTCAAGTACCTTCAATCCCTCGAAGAAGTGTACATGAACACCACGGTCTACCCTCGATTCATCGCACTCTTAAATCTTGTCCCCGACATAAATAAGAGTTGGTCAAGCGATGCAATTAGGACACATATCAATTGATCTTCCTCTAGCCCTGAATAGTTGAGCGTGTTAATCACCCACTTTCCTGACACTGTCCCATATGTGCGGTATTGTCTCATCACAGCAGGAAGTAGCAGCCAAAGTTGTGGATTCTCATTACAGCCTTCTGAGACAGCCCAGTGTCTTTAAGGGTACAGTGACTGCCCTCCATTACTGGTGGTCATCGTTAAGGGCTCACATAATGAGGGAGCAGGGATCCATCCCTCGACCTCCTTATATCCAGTCCAAGCACACGTTGTATGACATGGTGTTACAGTATTACTTCTCTCTCTCTCTGAAAGCATACATCATTAAATGAATACCGTACAGACCCAAGTTTCATCATCCTATGACGAACTTGTCCCGCCATATCGCCTCGCGATATGCTTAGAATCTCCCGACAAGCCAGCACCTCGTGCGCCAAGTCAGACCCCTAGTCTGGCTGATAGTAAATAGGTAAAGTGGACATGGGTTTTCCACTTCGGTCGCTTCAATGTGTAAGTATACAACAACCTCATCCTGACCCAGTCAGGGCAACCAATAGAGTGCTCCCACTATTGTCGTACATAGTAATACAATAGTGTTGTCATTGCTCCAAGCTAAATGACATCCAATACTCGGTCTCAGATTCGGCAACTGCCACAGCTCCGAAGGGGATCTCTTGTGTGATAAGAGTTCCTAGCTACTGATGTAACTTTTTGATGGTGCACCTAGTGCCCTTTGTTTATCCCTGCATACATATATATAAATATACCCCATGCCAAAATATGCAAGCAATAGTAAGACATTAGCAATCCCATATGCATATATAGAAAAAGAATCAAAATAAATTTAATGTCTTATAAAGCAACACAATCCTAGAATTAAGACCAATAGACCTCTTAGACAAATATTAGAGATTTTTTATTTCTTTCTTTTTTTCTCTCTTCTACTTTCCAATTAGAAATGTTTAATCCTATTTCCTTTGTCCTTCTTGGTGAAGTTGTAAGTGGCTGAAGCATAGATAATTTCTCATTTATAATCAAAGAAAAGAAATCGCACCTTAACATACATAGCTAGTTCTTGATTTGCTCAAGTTAAGGTTGTCATAAACTCTTGAAGAAAGAGAGACTGCCATCATTTAACACAGATCCTCTAATTGTAGAATTCTTAGAATGGATAAGTTAACTAACTCAAAACTCAATATTGATCTTGACCTAGTTCTACCCTAGCTAGGCTAGGAAATATTTAGGAAAAGAGACGAATTGATAAAAATTAGTTTAGTGGACAAAATAAGGCCAACAAATTAAAGCTTTTGCCAATTCCGGCCTAGATTTTGCTACACAACCTCTTCGCTACTTTGAGACTGTATTCCATTCAATCACATGAATCAATGGATTCATTATGTTGATTTTGATAAAGGTTTTATCTCTGTTGGAACGAACATTTGTTTTTCGTATTTGTTACGATTTGTAAACAATGATATAATAACATGTGTTGTTAAAATTATTGTCAGAAAGAAAAAAATGGTTAAATTTGATTTCATCTGATTATACAAACAAGAATTAGCAGAACCACAGTAGTTTTGATGATTTGAAGGGCTAATATTTTCAAAATATCTTAAGAACTATGTTACTTAATAGCAATGATTTGAAGGATTAATTTCAAAACATGAAAGATTTATGGGACTAATATCGGATAAACCCCTATTTTATATTGCCATGTTTAAAGTATTGGTTATAGGTGATGCAAATTAGTGTTGCAAGTGATGCAAATTAGTGTTGCCTATGGATATTTTCCGTCATATATTTCGATACACTAATTTGAAACTATACATATAACCATAAGATCTTCTGCAAAAATAATGATTATAAAACTTAATCCTAATTCAAAGCAGGTCCTCAAAGAACTCGTAGTACATTGAAAAAGCAAATATGGGATTGCTACAATATGAACAACATAAACAAGTATAAGCTATAAAGCCCAAAATCTTACACAGGAACTTTTCAATCAATACATTGAGGTCTATTCCAACATATATAGATAAAGTTTACAAAACCCACGAAAATATTCAATAACTTATTTGATTCGAAAACAAATTACACACCGTCTAAAACAGGAAGAAACGCGAGCGTGACATACGATGGACTTCCTACGTTATCTTCCATTGTCTTGCTCAATCAAACATTAGGTAATGGATGTCAAGGGACAATTAACTTTTTTTCTTAGAGAAATTTGCTCTCTTGGATTGAACATCTCTGATTGGAGAAAATAGAAGAAGGAAAGCAAAAATTTATAGTAATTTTGGTTAAGGGGGTCTTTGGGGCTCCATGCAGGGATGTAATTTGTACCTATTTTTACAAGCAAATGAGTCACGTGATGCTTCCTTCTTCTAAGGCTTAATTTGTGAGAGTGCGTGAGTTGAGACCGTTGCTCTGCTGACACTCTAATGCCATTGGGTGAAGAGTTCAGGAGGTTATGGAAAAGTAAATTATGCGCGGTTACTTTCGGAGAATTTTGAATCATGACTAGTGGATGATGACTATCTTTTAGGCTAAGTTGAGGCTTAGTGATGATAAGTAAACAACAAATCACAAAGTAATGTTTACTACCAAGGAAAAAAAATATAGAGGTCATCAATAACGAAATGCTACCTAAAATTTATGAGTCATCAAATTCCTAAAATACCCTCATCTAAAAACATAAAAATGAGGATATATGCGGGATTTTTTGTTTTGTTTTGTTAATGTTGGGTATTTTGATTAGTTTACCTCACATGCTTGCCACACACACGGTTAAAACTGTCAGTGACAACTAGAGGTTTTTATGGGGAACTTCAGAAAATTTTAGTGGGATGAAAAAAATTAAAAGGGTTTTGCGGGAAATAACCAAAAGTTTGAGGGGATTTTGTGAATTTAAAAAAAATTAAAAGGGTTTTGCCGGAAATAACCCAAAGTTTGAGGGGATTTTGTGAATTTACCCTGTATTACTTTTGTACTACAAAAATAAAAAATGTATGTTCTTGATATCTCATATATTTTGATAGCGATTTGCAACAAAGGATCCACACATTTTTCTTTCTTGTTAATACAAAATGAGTTTATGATTTACAGTTTAGTTATTATCACAAAGCCTCAAATTAACCAATAAGAAAATTCTATGGTTGGAATTAGGGGTGCAAATGGATCGGATATGATTCGGAAATGACACCTATCATATCTGTATCCACTTTGCTAAAAAAGGGTACAATATGATTTTCCTTCGATCAGTAATGCTCATAACCATATCCCAAAAAAGAAAAGAACATGGTTCGGATATTGGAGATGGATACGGTACGGTTGCGAAACTAATCAGATGCTTAGCAAATGGTTATGCATATGATATAAGAGAATATACATATAGTAATTGCTCTAATTTGCACCAAAGAGATAAACATGACTTCAAAATTGCAATATATTGCATACTATCAATTTTAAAAGTAATGTACAATCTCTAATAATCAAGATAGTACAATTCTCAAATGATCATAATCTAAGTGTATTACTCAAATGCAAAGTTTCTTAATTATCATTAATAAGATAAATCAAATTATAGTATTACATAAATTTTACCATAATAAGTTCAAAATATACAATTAATTACCTCAATAAAAACATGATTCAATAAACCAAAACATATGTCCGCATCATAAAGCATGAAATTGTTATCAAGAAAATAAAAATGTAGTAATATCCATATCGTATTCAAATCCATATCAGAATCATATCTGAATCTATATTTGAATCCATATCCAAGTCTATATCCGAATCTATATTTGAATTCGCATATCAGGACTGTACAAAATTTAAACTGATATTCATATCGAACACCGTACCGAACCAAAAATCCGAAACCATTTTCGTAGCTGACCGGTTTTAAATTTTTAGCTACCATATCTGCATACACTTTAGATATGGCTATGGATCGAATTGTCTACATCAGGACCGTTTTGCACACCTAGTTAGAATGATATTCAAGTTGCAAACAATCATGATTCATAATTTTCTGAAGGTAACCGCTCATAATTTTCTTTCTTGGAAACATGACCTCCTGAGCACTTCCCCCAATGGCATTAGAGTGTTAGCAGAGCAACAGTTTCAAATCATGCACCCTCACGAAGTAAGACTCTTAGAAAAAGGAAATATCTAGTGAGTCATTTTCCCTATAAATATGTGTACAAATTCAATCCCTGCACAAAAGCCCCAAAGGCCCCATTAAACCAAAAAATTCTACAAATTTTTGCTTTTTTTTATTAATATTTCTAGTTAGAGATGTTCAATACGAATATAGTGAATTTCTCAGAGTAACAAATAAATTGTCCCATAACATCCATCACCTAAAGTTTGATTGCGCGAGACCATGGAAGAAAATATAAGAAGTCCATCATTTGTCACATATCTTCCAGGCTGTATGGCGATACTTAGCAATATTTGAGTTCATCCCTCATCATGAGTTATGGGAAAATGAGCGAGTCATGTTTTCTTTTTCTTTATTCTATTTTGAGGATACAACTCGATTCCAGTCACAAAGAAAGTTATTGAATATTTTCATGAGTTTTGGAAAGATTATCAATGTAGGTAGGAATATGTAGACAAGAAAATCTCAATACATTGATTGTAAAGTTCTTGTGTATGAGTTTAGTCTTTACAGCTTGTAATAATTTATATACGTTGTTCATGTTTTAGTAATTTATATCAGATTTATTAAAAGTTCAATATATCAATTGAAAAGTTAATGGTGGTGAAAGGGCTAAAATCTCAGTATGTGGATTGGAAAGCTCTATCAGGATCGAAAATAGCCATAGCGATACTAATTTGCATCACTTATGACCAACACTATGAACATAATAATGCAAATAAAAAGGGTTAGAATTGAGATATTTGGTCGCTTTACAACCTAAGTATAGTGGAAAGGAATTATGAGATCCTTGTTTCATGATTCAACAGCGATATTCTCTCATTTGATAAGAAGGACAATAGAAACATATTTTACGCGATAAGAGTTTTTTTCCTTCTTTCAATGGTTCTGATTTTGGATTGTCATACTTAATTACTATCTTTTTTTTTTTTTTTGTTTCCTTTCTTTCTTTCTTACTTTCTTTTTTTTTCTTTTCTGTTTTTAGAGGTTGAAAGAGTCAAAACCAATATTTCAGTTATGCGGTCTATTTGCAAATTTAAAACTAGAGGGATAGTAAGTTTAAAATAGAAACAATCGTAATAAACAAAGAAATGGTAATAATAGAAACATGTTGTAAAATACTAAATAAAGCAAAACCACAATGGAAAGACAAGAGATTTGAGAGTTGAAATTAGAGAGAGAACTTCACTTATTTTGTTGTGTCTTTTGTTGTACAATGGCATCTCTATTTATACGCAACTTGAAGCTGCAAATAAGATATTATCCGCTTGATCTTTTCTTTTCATGTATATCAACTCTAAACATGCCCCAGGTCGCTAAGCCTCTCTGTTATCTTAATGAAAGTATTAAATAGTATTGGTCGTGAAAGGCTATCTAAATTTTGACATGTGTGATGTCATATAAACCAAATATATTTGTCTATGATGTGGATTTCTTATGTTTATGGTTTGATAGTTCTCGCAAAGGTTAATGCATTTATTTTCTTTTGATTTTCTCCCTTATGTTTATGGAGTACGTACACAATTCGTAACATGGATGTCATAAATTTCAACCGCTATGTGGTTTACTTAAATGATTCTTGAAAGCTAATTAATGGTAAATTTTACATTGTGCATTTTATTTTAATTTATTTATTAACTCTTATGCTTTTGTTGAGTAAATTCGTTTTACAAATTGGATTTTATATCTCTTATACACATGAGAAGTGGATCTCAAGATATCTTTTATCTAATAATTCTGGATCTTTTTATTAAAAAAGGGTTAATTTCAGAAATCTCCTTTAATTGGGGGATGTCTCAGAAAATCCTGCTCAACTATTTTAATTTGAGAAAACCTTCTTCAAGTTTGGGCATATTATGGGCAAGCCCCTTCAATTTTGAAAATTTGAGAACTCCACACCCCTCCCACCCCACCCCCACCACCGAACCACGAGTGTCCCACAAAACCCCTTGATCTTTCACACTTTTCTCAACAAACCCCTCCTGATATTGTTATTTTAAAATATAAAATAACTGAAATTTTCAATTGGAAATCAACCCATTTTAGTTATAAAACCCTTAATGGGTTAAAAACCGATCAATTTACAATGCTCTCTACCCTCTCCTCTCTTTCTTTGATCCTAAAAAAGTGGGTAATTTTTATATAGAAGGTAACCGTTTCTTTTTCATGGTTAGGAATTGTTTGTTGTATGATTCATGAATCATGTTCATGGTTTCATTGATAAGTTTTCTTTGTAATCCATTTTTAAATTAAATTTCGGGATCTAGCTTCATAACTGACTCCCTTTTATAAGAAAAGGTCTTAGATGGTGAAAATTGTTAGTTTTAGTTATTATTTATTTTCTTTGAACTTTTATCTTTCAGAAATGGTGATTTTGTATTGAAGCAAGTTATGTGTGAGAAATCCACAATTATTCCTTTATATATAATTATATAACCTCTATCTAATATCTTTTTCTGTTCATCGTTCTCACATAAATACTTTGACATATGCATTGAGTTTATTTTACTTAAACTCTCTCAAGTGAATGACATTATATAGCAAGGATGATCGACTCTCTCAAGTGAATAGCATTATATAGCAAGGATGATCTTTTATTTTTAAATAGTAGCACAATTGATTATAATATGTGCAAGTGGGGGGATTTCTGGAGATATTTTGTAATCTCTATAAAACAGGTAATTAGCTTCATTTTTAGAGTTCGAGATGAAGCTAATTATATGTATCCGAGCACTTTGTGATGTAGGATGCATAACGATCAAATTCATGGAGAAGTGGGACCTTCACGAGTCAAATGCGGATACGAATGAATTATTGACTGACCAGTAGAGAAACAACCATATCTCCCAATGCGGAAGGCAGATTCTAACATATTATATATGAAAATCGCTTATCTCGACGAGACGGAGTCAATAAGTTTGGTAGAATCCCACAATCCCATCAACAGTATCCGTTTTTGGCAGAATTTCAGAAATAATCAGCCTTTAGTTTATTTTTAGTAATAAAGTTAGAGTCAATTTAGATTAGGAAATAAATTCAATGTTAGAGTCAAATTAGATTAGGAAACAAATTTAATTTTGATTCATGATTTGTTTCTTATAGGTAGTCTTTTGGATAGGATTTGATACTTTCTATTTCTTTATAATTCTAATCTTACTAGGAGTCTTGTTTGTTATTCTATTTAAGAAGAGACATATTACTCCAAAGAATTAATATCACTTTTATCAATAAATTTCCCTTATTATATTTTCTTTGTGGATTCGAAGCTCTTCGTGGATTTGAATATCGTTCTTTGTGGATTCAAAGAGCATTCCTTGGTGGATTCCGATGTTTATTACTTCCGCACTGCGTTACTTTGGGAATGGAATGAATAGGCTGCGGCTTTCAAGTTGGAAGACTCATCCTTTTACTATAAAAAATTCTAACTTCTGCAAAAATTATCATGAGCAAAGTATAATACGCATTGTTGCTTAGATTTCCTTATAATCTAAAGTAGTTTTCTCACTGTGTGATAGAGATCAAACAATGTATAATATTATGTAAGTATTTCCACGCCATCTACTTCAAGAATTAATGGAAGAAGTTGGGACGTGAAGAAAGGCACGCGGTTCTATTCGCATGTATTCCTTTTAGAGGTAGTCTTTTTTTTTTTATAATCTTTTCTCAACTACATCATATCAGCCTTTGTTACTAAAAAAAGGAAAAATTGTGTCAAGGCCCCAGTGGATGCCTTAGCCCCCTAACTTTTCTCTTGCTTTTCAGCCCAAAATTGTGGCAAAATTCCAAAGCTCATTTTATACATGTATTTTATGTATTTGTACCGACTTTCAAAATACCCCTTTTCTTCTTCTCTTCTTCTTTGAGTTCTCCCCTATCTTAACCTCCCTTCTCTTTCTCCTTCTTCCTCTCCCCTAACCCCATCTTTCCCCTCTATATCGCCTTAACCTCTTCCCCTAAAATCTCACGTTTCTCTTCTCTTTCCAAACTTCAGCTCAAGAGAACCCAAAACCCTAAATCTGAACTCAATCCTTCACAAAATCTCTAAAATTTATTTGTGAAAAATGGCCTAAACCTTAACTTTGTTTGCAACACCCACAAGTGGTTTATCATCGGCGCCCCTCGATTCAACAACAAAGGAGTCTCTTTGAGAATCATCCGCCTCTTCACACCACATCAACCCATCATCTCCTAATCGCTCCTTTCTCCTCTTCTCTCTAACCCTACTTTCCTCCTCTCTCTTCCTCTTACTCCTCTTGTCCTCAACTCCGCTGTCTCCTCTCCAGCCCCCTTCGCGACCCATCATCTCAGTGCACCGAGAAGGCTTAGAGAATGAGGAGATGACTCAAGATGTATGGAGAGAAGCATGAACAAGAAGAGAAATCCATGGTGATGGGAGCTAAAGCGAGATGTAAAGCAGATTGGGAGGGCGTATGGATGGATTTGTTGATGAAGCGTGGTCTATAAGAGGCGAAAAGATGGTAGGAGATGAAGGTTAGGGTTAGAGTCAGATCTCGGGTCTTTGATGAAATACCAAAGAGAGATGTGGATTCTTAGAATGTGATAGTTACAAGTCGTGTACAAAGAAAATGTTATAGAGATATTAAACCGTGAATGTAAGACTAATAAAACTTTGAAATGCTTGCTATATTAATGTAAGAATGTAATACTAATCAATATAAAGTACATGTTTACCGTATATTGTCTATTCCCTTTCCCCGTTAACTATCTCTATTTGTTGTTAACTTTCACCTAAAATGTTAATTTTGGATTTTCATGTTAACTTTCAATCGAAGATGTTAACTATCAGCTTTGATGTTAACTTTCAACCAAAATATTAACTTTTGGTTTTCATGTCAACTTTCAATCAAGATGTTAACTATCTCCATTTTCTGTTAACTTTTACCCGAAAATGTTAACTTTTAGTATTTCCCGTTAACTTTCACCGGATGTGGTTAACTCTTGGTGTTACCTGTTAAGTATAAATGATATTAATAATAAATGTATCAAGATGATAGCCAAAAAATATAATTGGTGATTAGTGTGGATTGTTTAACTATACTTTTGATAGAGCGATATAGGTTTTGGTATTGGTGTTCTCGAAAAGTCGGTATCTTTTTCATCGGTGAAATCATTCTACCTTGATGGGATAACAAATGAGTTTCAAATAAAAATCACCTTTTTATAAGGCTTGTTACAATGAAAAAGGATAAAAATTACAACTTTCCTCCTTGTGAACAAACGCGGATCCGCTTATCTGATCCTCGCTATGGAGATTCTTTGCCTGTCTTTCGGGACGGTTCCGTGGACCACCGCTACATTCCTTTCCCAAGTGTTGATCAAACGAGATCCGATCTAGATCTAGATCTAAAAATCCTCCCCTTTTTTTTACGTAGATTCTTAGCTCGATCGATTCGAGATCTAACGAATACGAGATTAATTCGCCAAGGAACTAATCAACGAGTAAACGAGATCGCCAAGCGAACCTCATTTTCTTCTGGATCAAGGCCAAGCTTGATCCAAAGGATGGTTTGTTGTTGTAGATCCGGATCTCAATACTTTGGATCTCGGATCTCACCCCCGCAAGTCTAGATCTTGATCTCTCCTTGGAAATTTCTAACCCTTGGCACACACAAGAGTTCTAAGAGTCTCCTCTTTTTTTATTTTTCCGCCCAAAATAAAACCCTAGCCCTCGTAGATTATAGGTGCAAAGAGCGATGCGGCTAAATCGGGCAAAAGCCCATTCGCCTGGTGTTCGGCAGTCGGTGACACCGCTGGTGTCTGGTCGAACAGACACCTCTGGTGTCTTTATTTGGGCGACACCGTGTCTCTCGGTTTTGACCGAGCATCGCGTGGCTTCTCTCTGGTTTTCCGAGCTTGATTTGAGGCTTCAAAGTCGGTTTATCCTTCGCCGCACTCACATGCATCGGTTCACCAGGTTTCGGACCACAAAACTCGCGTGGCCTTTGAGGAGAGCGCGCTAGCGCTCACTTGTTGTGTCGCTAACGGTTTGCCATTACTTCATCGGATGACTTGTCGATTATTCTCGCCATCACGAGCTACGTTCGGGACTTATAGGAAATTTTCAACGCCTACGAGATACCCTCCAACGGTTTCGGTCTCGCCTTTTATAGAAGAAGTCAAAATACTTTGATGTGATAGGCCCGCACCTTCGGGCCGGGTAATAGGACTCGAAAACGGGTCAATCTCGATTCGATTCTTTCGACTATCCAGCTTTGTAGGATAACTAAAAGTGTCACGGCGTTGCATTTATTGTCCGACCGCCGCCGAAATCTTGACTCGATGGCCGATGCACGAATTTTTCTTATTTTTAGCTCGTGGACTGCGAGTTGTCGCCGAACCGTTTCATCCACCCGTGAGACTTAGCTTTGAATCAGCAAATCTCCACCGCATGCTTTGCATAAGACTAAACCCCAGCTGGAGGATATTGAGGATTCATCCTTGATTGGTGAACTTCATCGCGGATGCTCGCAAGACCGACCACACGGAGGATTTTCTCGAGATGTGCGTTGTCCGCCTCAAAATTTTCTCTTGGAATTCAACTCCAATCATGCATTTTTATCACAACTAATTGTCCGCCGTCAGAAGACCGAACCCAAGTGGAAGCAAATTGGGATTGTCGAAGATCCTAAGAATATAAAACTATTCTCCGTGAACTTTCACAAAATAGAAATAGTTTAGACTGTGATACCTAGTTGAGTATCGCTGGGAGAATCCTACTCCTTGTTGGAATAGAATTAGGTTATCCTCCGTGAACTTTCCAATAAATTAGGAACAGCTTTATACCATGTTCCTTATCGAGTATTCGTGGGTTCGACCATCATGGGGATTTCATCGATCCTACTGAAAAGGAACCCTTTATGGGTTGCATTCATTGTCCTAACGCTAAGTTGATCCGGTCGTGGTTGGAACCATGTGACCATGAAGTAACTTGTCAGCCTTTGTTCAAACTTCTAGGGACAACTTGGAGAGGGCTTAGGACCTAAATTGACGCTTCTTTTCCCTTTGGAGATCAATATGTCGCTGAGGAGATCAATGTTCACTTGTATACTATTAGTGCCTCAGCTGAGTTTTTCTTAATGGGACCGTGATTTAAGATCTCCTTTGAGGAGGTGCCTCAGCGATAGGGCTCCCGCCACTTAAATGAAAGAAGCTCTGCATGGTTCACTCAGGACTCCTACTCTCCCTGTGGGAGATCCGATGAATCCCACCACGAGGAGTAATGATTGACCCTTGTGTACATCCCCATTGACTCCATGCATCTAGGTTGACATATCCCATTTCTGGTGTGCAATGAGGTCGGCTCTCTATGATAGCCCACCGGAAACACTTGAGTCTCCATCCCGCTAATTGGGGACTAGTCTTGTTAGCTAGTTCATCCTCAATTTGGGCCTTGATGAATTTTTATTGGTAAGATGTTCCTCCAAAGCTAGGTATAGCTATGGGTTACTACACCCAAAGGGCTCACGAGGGACCAACCGCGAAGTCGGTAAAGGCCGACGGTAGTTCCATTGTTGTTGTGACTTATGCATTTGTCATTTTCACCGCCACAAAGATTCATAGAATTCTTGGCAAACCCTCAGCCTTTCAACGGATTTGATTTGTCTTTACCGACACCGCTTGAACCGCTAGCATGCGGATTATCGAATCCTGCCCGCGATAGACGCTGTGCTAAAAGAATAAACTCTTTAGACGGTGCTATGATTTTAAATACATAGACTTTGTCACTTTTCATCGTAAAAGACTAACGCTACCGCTGTTAGGCGGTGACTTTGGGGTTATCCAACCCCCACCAACGGGATTTGATCGCCTTTACCGACACCGCTTGACCGCTAGCATGCGGATTATCGTAATCCCGCTCGCATGTGATCAGAGGCTAGAAATTGCTTATTAGTACCCTAACGAACTCCGACGCGGGTTAACAACCAACAACCCATCGCACAAACGCCGACGATTAACTATGTCGCGAATGCGAAAGCGGGTCCGCGAACACATGAAGCGGGTCGCCAGCGACGAAGTCAACGAGGCTACGCCTGCTATGGAATGAATCCAACAGCGGCTTCAACGATCGACGTGATTCAATGTCAACGGATCGGATTTGAACATCGAATCGATCGTCACTTAAACCGCTGACGGATGAAACCAATCAAGTGAACCAAGCACGACTTAGAACGACGACGACAAGATCGGAACGTAACGCCACGTAAAAGTCCAAAACCAAACCGAAGTCAAAACAAATACCCCCAAACCCGACATCGCCCGGTGTTCAGTTTGACCGTCGACACCAAATGGTGTCCGGCCAAGGCCGACACCACTTCGTAGCCGGCGCCCGGACACCAACGCGTCCGGCCGGCTATAAACCCCTTTTGTCTCCTATAAATAGGTGTGCTCGGCCAGAGGTTGGATTTTGGCCGGATTTTGAGAGTGGATCTTCCGATATTCTGGAGAAAGCCTCGCGAGATCCACGAGCCGCCGACGACAGCCCCAAGCACCGACGAAAGCACGCCCGGATCTACAAACCGCGAGGTGTTTAACTCGGCTCACGCATGTATAGCCTGATTTCTCCTAGTAGATCTCACCCGGCCCCACATCCTCTCCTTCGTGAGTGTGATCCCCGGCGGTGATCCTCTCCTTCGCGGCGATCCTTCAGCGCCGCTTCTCGCGGAAACGAGCCCTCGCGACGCCAGAAGTTCCGTAACCCCGCGTTTCCACCGATCCGAATTGCCTGTAGTCCACGGACGAACAAAAGTCCCCGCAAGCAAAGAACCCACGCAAGCAAGGACCCCAAAATAGAGATCCTCGTGTTTGTTCACAAAAGGAAGAAAGTTGTAATTTTCGTTTTTCATTGTAAGCCTAAAATAAAGGCATTTCTTTTGTTTGAAATTTTGTTGTAGGCCAACGAAGCTGTAAGCAAGTTCAAACAAGCAATGAATAACAAACCAACTTTCCCTCACAACAAGCCGGGCGACTACAATGGGAGAGCCATATGGCTTCAAAGAAAGAAGCCGGTGGTCGCGAACCGCTGATCCCCGATCCCGGCCATCGAGGAGGTCGAAGTTCGAAGTTCGACCTCAAAGAAGTACAGGAGTACCTCTCGGCCCTGATCCAGCCACCCCGCAAGTCCAAGATGGTCTCCGCCGCAAGGAAGACCCAATCGCCTTAGATATGAGGCGAAAATCCACCACCACCGCCGCCAGACTACAGCGACCGTGGTTCCCCTACCCTAACAACGCCAAACTTTCTCGTAACCCCCGCCTTCAGGGTCGATTCCGGCCAATGGCGCTTGACTCTCCAAGAGAGCCCGCCGAGGCGACACCGCAAAACAAGTAGCAATAAAGCGAAAAGAATCAATGGATGGGGTTCGCTACGGTATGGATCTAAGATCCGTGTTAACTCAGATTGGTTCCAGATTGTAGCCACTCACGTGCCGGGCGACAAACTAATGAGTCCGGAAGTTAAACGGAACCATTCTACGCCAGATGTGATCCTGCTGCCGCTTCCTCACACAAGCAAGGGCTTGTGCAACAAGCCTCGGAAGTTAAAGAAGGAGGCTACCAAGAAGTCGCCAACAAGTCGGCTTAGTTTGAAGCCCAAACCGCCGACGCTCAACTCGATTTAACCTCGCATCCAAGCCCAGCCAGCCAACTCTCCGCTCAAATCGTAAATTGTGAGCTCAACAAAGTTGTATCGACGCCAAATTACCTCCTGTCTACATCCAAACTTTCAAATGGGCCAACTCTCGCCACGCACTGCCAGGCTTACCATCAAGGATCGCCTGGTCCGCTAAAAGAATCGCGAGTCACTCCTAATGTGGGTAGCACCCACAAAGACAAGAAGATTCTCGCAGCTCTCCTATCTGGATTGAAAATCGAGGTCCGAGAGTCCGCCGAGACTTCGCTACCACATCGGCAAAAGTCTAGGCGAAGCCACTTTCCAAGTTTCGATGGATTGACCCGTCTCTCGAAGGAGACGCTTATCCGACGATGAGGACGCTATACCCGAAAGATCACGCCGACATACCGGCAGTTGCTCCCAGCACACACACCGATGAGCAGACTCACCGCAAGGGTACGAAAATCTCGGGCGATTCCCCAAATTGACGCAATGCGTTTGTGCTCCAAGCTCATTAAAACGATGCTCTGAGTGCAATTGCCATCAAGAAGCTCCGTAGCTGCGTCACCTTCCAGACTCACCACGAGATGCCGAGACTCCAGGCAAGGCGATTCCGAAAAGGATAATCTCCCCGAGGGTGAGTTGCCGAGGTCACTAATAATATGACCAGAAAGAACCATCGCCACCGCTATTCCCAGACGCGATCGCAACCGCTTAACTCGCTTATGTCCGACTATCCGACGGTCCGACATGATAAACTTCCGGGGATACCCGCGAGGATGATGCGTCGGATATTGGTTCAAGACGATCCGATCATACCGTGATCTAGCTTAAGGGAGCCCCTAAGAAACACTCATGATCGCATGCATCGTGGCCAAGATGTCGGACGCGCTGAATAAACAACGGAAAACTTCAAGCCAGAAATGGAGTTGGCCATGCATTCGATGAGAGAAATGCACTACCAACATCCAAGCTTTAACAAAGCATCAAGGAGAATTGAGTCACACAACGTTGATCAAGATGACAACACCAGGAGGAAGCACCAGAAGATGATAACCCTCCTGAACCACACAACGCTGCCGTTGCTCATGAGAACGAGAAGATTAAAGACTTGAGAGCAAAATCAACTCATTGATTTCCGCCAAGAAGTAAAGAAGACGGGTATTCCTTGCCCATACCCGCGGGAATGGGAGTCAATCCCATACCCGTCGAAGTTTAACTTAATAAACTTCACACCATTTGACGGGAAGGGTTCCCCGACGCAACACTTGATTTACTTCAAGTCGCATTCTCTGGTTATTTCTCGCAATGAACCCCCGGTTCGACCATTCGCTGCACCCTTCGTGGAGCCGCTTCGATTGCACCGCCGCCTTAAACAGGGGAGCATCAACAACCGGACGATATGGAGTCCTTATTTCTCTCCAACTTTGATGACGCATACCGAGGTATCCATTGGAACGCTACTCGACGAAAAGCGTAAGGATGGAGAAACCAGGATATCTTTGTTAAACGATTCGCATCAAGGCAATGAACCGCCGATCCGGATAATGTCGAGGAATTCATCCTCCGCACTGCCACAAGAATTTATCGATAGACGTCAAGCAATGGGGACGGCACCATCCGTAACGGAAGGACTTGAAAGTTCGTGGAGAGCAAGTCGAAAGATTCCTTAAAAGGAAGAAAGCAGAAGAGAGGCCACCACACAAACACTAACAAACGTAATTTTGTGCCACGCAGCAGGCAAGGCGCCAAAGAAAGTCGTCAGACGCCAATCAAACCTTCGAATCGCAACCACAACAACAATGCGAATAAATAAGGCGCCACAAAGAATCGCAGCCTCAATGGCCAAAGAAACTTAATCAAAACCTTCTAGTTCGAGATTTCCCAAGACTTACTCATTCAAAGATGAGGAAGTTCCCGCATTTTCAAGTACCTTCCGAGAACAATAATCCAGCTTGCCCCCAATTGTAAACCAAGAGGAGGCAAGCAAAGTTACAGATCCTGGCACTCGCTTATCATGTAATGCACATCACCCCAATAAATTCGCTACCATCTCGTGGATAAGATTCAAGCCTTGATCGATGTGGGAGTCATCACTCCAAAACCTTCTAAAGAGAAGAAGGTGGGAGCAAATGCAGCCTCTATAAGCTTCGGATCGTTCCTTTGGATTGGTTTCAACCGACCCCATTGTGAAGGTAGGAATAAAGATGGTGAATGAAGATCCTCACGCAGCAACGCGGAGAAGGGACCTCGCACTACTAATACCTACTCAAGAACGGAAATCCTTGGGTCCACCCCGATTTGTTGGAAGACGATCGCTGGACCGCCTTCGCCAAAAAGAAGTCCAAGGAAAAGGCAAATTATGCCAGCTTCAGAACCAAAAGGACGATGAAGAAGTGGCAATTTTCCGATCGGAGGAGTAGCATGAAGTCTTTGCCACAAGGAGGGCACCTAATACAACTACAAGTATCCTGAGATTCCAAACCCGAATGCTAAGACGCTTATCCGAACCGGGTAGCCATGACTCCTCTCACTGCAGAGAAAGGACAACAGCAGACGGTTGCTAAAGCAAAGTACTGAAGCAAAGGAGAAACACCCTCAGTCCGTGAAGCTCAACTCCCGGCAGCCCGATTCAATCGCCTGACAGGGAGGGATAGACCGAACATCGAAGCCTCCATACCATTTTGACGCCATGGCCCACATGGAACATCCCGCCAATAATCCTCTACGAAGTTACTCCGATTATCAAAGGAAACCCGAAGCTCTACAAGAAGCTCGGCCGACTCGAGGTGTTTTCACTCAAATCAGCCGACTCCTAAGAATTCCCAACAATGCAACTTTTAGTTAAAGACTTGCCCCCGCATCACCTTTTACAAAGGAAGATATGCACTAAGAATTCCAAGCACGACAGGCCGCTATACTTTACCGTATATTGGTTCTAGCGAAGTCAACCGATCCAAGTCGATCCGTTCATGGAGCATCATGCCCCGCTACCATGTATCATCTTAATTCACAAGAATCAAGGCCGATCATTACGATTTACTTGATTAACACTGGGTCTCGCCCACTTGGTAAAATCCGATTAAGTGCCAAATGGGGACTTAAAGTCCTAAGTCACCGCTATGTGATTGATGCAGAGACTTCCTATAACTTATTGTGGTCGACTCGATCCACAATAACGCTATAGTCCCATCCACTCTTCATCGTCTCAAGTATGTAGACACAAATAATGAGGTCAAGACTCGCGTCGCGACAAACGTACCGCTTAAGGATGGAGAATTATTTCACTCGATTCCTCCTCTACCTAATGAGTCCTAAATCAATCATCTACCAAGGCACCCGACAGTGAAGAAGCCGGGTCGGCCGCTTGATTATAGCTGAGGATTTGTTTTAAATAACATTGTACCCCTTTGTAATCAATCTTGACGATGAAGAATCGCCGATGAACATTGTAATTGGCAAATTGCCGATAAAGCAATAAATGACGATTTAGAGTACCTCGCCTTTGAATGATGACACAGTTTATATAACAATCCAGAGTTGCATCTACCAACTCCGCCTATCTTGCTTTACAAAAGCAATTCAGACTCCTTTGGGACAACACTATCCAAGAAAGATCTAATATTGAAAAGACTTGGTTTACTAAAAGGAGATGCAAAGCTACGTAATCGCTTTTAGAAGAAGATGAGGATAACGATGGGCCTATCCTCCACACATGCATATAGTCCGTAAACACCGGGTATCATGAAGAAGTGGGGTAACGACGACACGAGGGAAGGTCTATGTTTCTGACGAGGTCCTCGAATCCCTCCTAAAGCGCATATGTCCCAAAAGGGAAGCCGATAACTATTACGCATTTAGACGAGGATTGGGATATAAATCCTCCTCGAAGATGAATGCTCGGGATGATCGACACCATTTACCCGATGAAGAAGACAGATACTGCCCGATTCTTCTGGCTTGGGATTCGACACTAGCCTCTAGAAGCTTTCAAAGCTTTGATGTCAAATATGGCTACGATCGATCCCCGCTACTATGGAGAATGATGAAGATATGCCAACATGGGAAGACCCATGGATCCATCAACTCGTAGAGCAGCTTTGGGGATAGATTCAACAAAGAGAACCCCTACTAAGGACAGGTAGTCCAGTTAACATGGGTGACGAGGAACATCCTAAGCTCATAAACGCCAAGAATAGTCTTCCCTCGAGAGAGGAAGAGTCGATTGCCCTAATCAGGAATACATCGACGGTTTGCTTGGAGCTACTAAGATATGCCAGACTCCACTCTAATGTATGGCACACATCACCAACATCAACGCTGGTGTCAAACCCGCCAAGCAATCGCGAAGACTCCGCTTCGCCCACAAATCTTACAAAGCATCGTGAGACAAGTAAAGAAACTCATAGAATCGGATTCATCGAGGAAATTCAACATCCGGATTGGGTGGCTAATATAGTCCCTGGCCATGAAAAGAATGGTTCGATTAGGATCAAGGCCGACTACAAGAGACCTAAACGCCGCCTCGGCGATGATTTCCTCCAATCACCGACGCCATAGTCGATAAATACATGTGGATTCGAGAGGATGTCCTTATGGATGGTTTCTCGTTACAATCAAATCAAGATGCACCCCGATGACGCCAAACACACAGCCGCTCGTAACTTCCATCGGTATATTCTCTACACGGTCATGCCATTCGGTTAAAGAACGCCAAGAACATACCAGAAGCGATGACTAAAATTTTCCAGATCATCTCCCGAAACGGTCGAATGCTACGCCGATGACTTAGTCGAAAAGTCAGAATAAGAGAGATCACATCAAAGATCTTAGAACGGTATTCGAGCTCATGCGACTCATCGCCTAAAGATGAACCCCGCCAAATCCTTTGGGATGTCCAAAGGCAAGTTCCCTTGCTTCATTGCCACCGACAAAGGAATCCACGCCGATCCCGACAAAGTGAAGGCAATTCAAGAGTTGCAACCTCCGAAATCCGAGAGAACTCGGGGTTACAAGGACGACATGACATCCGGCTCATATCAAACCTATCCGAAGTGCCACCGCTCCAAGCTGAACAAGAAGGGCGGTCGCTTATTTGGGGCGACCCGCCGAAAGCCGCTTGAAGAGATCAAATCATCTCGCTAAACCTCCTCGCTCTTGTCGCGACCGCAGCGGGAAAACCGCTCCCATCTACGCCAAGGCAACGGATCACTCATTGCCGCTTCGCAGACGAACGACGGCCACGAACAGCAAAGGTATTACCCGAGTCAACATTGGTCGGCTACCGAACTCGATACCCAATGGTCGAAGCAAGGTTTGCATTAGTGTTCGCGATTCGTAAAATGCGACATCATTTAGCTCTGACGATTTATGTTATCTCTAACGAATCCCAATATTTATGACCCACCGGCTTCAATGAGTTGGCCGCTAAATGGCCTTGCTCTTGTCCCAATATGACTTGTATTTCAAACAATAGAAGTCACAAAGGACAAAGCGATTTATGCATCTCTAGCCGCCAAATTTCAAAGAATGACGCACCAAACTATACGATGATCTTTCTGACGGTCCACGGTCAACGCTACATCGCACCAACAAATATGGCGATTGTACTTTGATGGAGCCTCTCGAGCTACCAATGTGGCAAGTGCCCCTGATGTTCTAAAATCTCCACTGAGTCGGAGTTGTCTTGATTTCCGGAATCATGTCATGCCCCGCGTTTATTCACTCACCAACCCTCGCTCCAATAACGTAGCGTAATACAACGCTACTTATCGGACTTAGCTTCGCCAAGGAGTCGGGTCGAGATCTCGCTGCATGGTGATTCACAATTGATAGTTAAGCAAGTCCGCAGACTACGGTTAGGAACCCCGATCCGTCCCCTATCATCGTAGCCGTGGAGATGGCGTGACTCATTCAAGAATTCTTCATCGATATATCCCCCGCTTCCAAAACGCTTATGCGATGCACCGGCGTATGCGAATCGGTCGTAGCACAACCTTCCGAGACCGAAAGCAACTAGTTACGGTCGACTCACCAACTCTTCGTACCATTATACTAAGAGGCACAAGAAGGTGCGGGGTAGTTACCAAAGAAGTACATGCAACCCAAACCAAGTTGGAGCCCCGAGATTGGCCCCTATCATCGACACGCCTTGCACGGTATTCTACCGTAAGACGGAAGGAGAGAGAGTCAATCCGCTAAGAGCTCCAAGATTCTTTTACCATAACGTAAACCCGTGATATATCGCCGGGGTATGATGGTCTTTATCTCGGATGCCTCTCAAACAAAGAGTGAAGAGGTCCTTCGGGAAGCACACGTAAGGTGAATGTGGCGCACTACCGTCCCAAGCTCCACGAGCCAATCAGAGAATGGGCTACTTCGCCCACGATGATTAATGACGCAGCTTGAGTACGCCGGAATGCCATGCTGTCAAATTCACGCTAATTATATGCATCACCGCCAGAGCTGATCCTTCGCCACATCCCGCCATTCGAGACATGGGGAATGGACGTAGAGGTCCCATTTTCCTCCTCAGCTAAAGGAGATCGGTTTATTCTAGCTTATCACCGACTACTTCTCCAAGTGGGTCAAGCAATCCCACTAAAAGAGGTCAAGGCGAGTACCGCCGCCGATTCATCAAACACCATGTCATCTATCGACATGGTGTCCCAAGACGGATCGTGCATGACAACGGTCCCAATTCATCGCGAATTCTTCATCGTTTTATGAAATTAAGATACAAGACGCCTCGGCCGACTCTATAATCCAGAAATAATGGGTTAGCCGAGTATGCTCAACAAGACAATCATCAAGATTTTGTCAAAGCTGTGAAGAATAACAAGCCAGACCGGGATGATAAACTCGAGAAGCACTCCGGGCATATCGCGACAATCCAGACGCGACGCCAACCGAGCAACCCCGATTCCCTCGGTTTACTGTGAAGCGCCTGCTGGAATCCAGATTCGGCCACTTCGCCGCCTTGCAAATGTAGATGACGACCGAAGAACAACATCGTAAACGCCTCAAGAGCTTGAGATGTTAGATGAGAAGCTCGAGGCTCAACAATGTATTGAGTTCTATCAAGCTAGAATGTCGAGGGCTTTCAACAAGAAAGTTCGACAGAGAACCTTAAGGAGGGAGATTCGTCTCTCCGCCGACTACCGACATAATCCTCACCCTAAAAGAAAGGTAAATTCAACCCAATGAAGGACTGCTTGTACAGACATGCCTATTCAAACGGAGCATATCGCATCATCACGTACGGCGACCGCAATTAATGCCGATAAATGGAAGTTCTTGAAGAAATACTACTACCCTTAGTATCTTCGTGATAACCTATTGTTACTGAAGTTCCTCGTGGAATATTTCACTCATTTCATGAGGATAACCCTAAGTTGTTGTGTTTTCTCCAAAATTCTCTCTCACCGATCAAATTCATTGATGGTGGGCCCACTAAAAATCTCTCCCCGTCCAATCACCAAAGAAAATCCCTCTCATTCCCTCCACGAACGAGAGGTCCACTTTCAAATTCTCTAGCAATCCCACTAAAGTGAAAGCTATCCGCACTCTTCCAAGATTCTCTGAGTGGAGATCCCATTCTTAGTTTCTCATCGGAAATAGAATACATTCTTCCTTTCCCACATTTTACCCGAGATAGAATACATTCTTCCTCTCCAAGCAAGAGATAGAATACATTCTTCCTCTCTTGTCTTAGATTCTGAGGGGAGATCCCACTCTTAGTCTCATCTTTCAAGAGTCTCAAAATGGAGATCACATTTTTAGTCTCTCCCACTGAAATGTGACAAAATCCTTCCTTTCCAATATCCTGAGATAGGAGACAAGATCCTCCTTCCTCTCCATCGGCAAGAGAAAGGATACAAAACCTTCCTCTTTGTTCGCCCCTCACCCGATAGGAGACAAGATCCTCCTTCCTCTCCATCTGGCAAGAGATAGGATACAAAACCTTCTCTCTTTGTTCGCCCCTCACCCGGAGATAGGAGACAAGATCCTCCTTCCTCTCCACATTCGAAATAGAATACATTCTTCCTTTCCCATCTCAATCAATCTTAACCGTTCACTATTCTCCTGGCCAAAGAAGACACCAAGATTCATCTTGGGGCATTTTATCCCGGCCTAAGAAGGATAAAGCCAACGCCACACGCTGTCGCTTAGTCTTTTCTCCGATTGAAGAAGACACCGAGTTTGATTTCGGTATTTTATCCCGCCTAAGAGGGATAAAGCCAACGCCTCACACGCTGCCGTTTTAGTCTTTTCTCCGATTGAAGAAGACACAGTGAGTTCGACTCGGGTATTTCATCCCCAAGCCTAAGAAGGATATGAGTCACGTAATACGCCAAGGTCGTTAGTCTTCCCGTGAAAAAGACGGTTTACGATTCAACATCGTAGCATTAAGTCCGAGAGTTTCTTCTTTTAAAGACAACGCTGTGTGTAGAACGGATTTAGATAATCTACATGCAGCCCAACTCAAACGGTAGTTGGTAAAGGCTCATCAAACCCGCTGAGGGTGGGGTTGGCTAATAACCCTAAAGTCAAACGCCACACGCTGCAATGGCTTAGTCTTTTTCCCATTGAAGAAGACACCGAGAGTTCGACTCGGGGTATTTCGTCCCGAAGCCTAAGAAAGGATCTAGCCCACGGTAATACGCTGTCCGGGTGGTCTCTTGCCCGTAAAAAAGAGTACAAGTTTATGTATTCAATATCATAGCAACAAGTCTAGAAGAGTTTCATTCTTCCAAAGACAACGCCACGCATCGGAACGGTCCAGATAATCCGCGACGCTTAGCCCAATTCAAACGGTAGTTGGTAAAGGCTAATCAAATCCGCTGACGGCCGAGGGTTTGCCAAAATTCTATAAGTATTATTTAATTATTTAAATAAAGAATCGAATAAAGCACAAAGAGGATAAAACACGCTTTTATTGATGAAAGTCCGGTTAAAGTTCTCTAAACATCAAATTTGTACAAAGAAATTTGTCGCTTCAAATCGATACTTTATTGAGGAAAGCTTGTTGAAGTTCTCCCGGCTCGCCCCGAAAGTCTCCTCGCCGCTATTAAGGGTCTTTTAGGTTTCCTCCTCGACTTCGACTACCTTCCGCGAAAACCTGCTTTCGACATGACCGCAAGAGTCTCCTCCTTGTTGGCCTTTGTCGCCTTCTAAGATGATCGACTCGCCATTTGAAGTTCCCTGCTCGAGCTCCACTATCCTCGCCTTCCCGCCAATACACAAGATTGAAAATGATCCACTGAAGACGGCTTCGCGACAGCATTTCCAAAAGACGACCCGGCTTGTCGTGATCCAACTTCGAAGTCCAAGAATGACGCTGAGCATCACGCTTGCTTTCAGCGAGCCTCGGCTCGCCTCTATGTATGAGGAGAGCCCGGCTTCAAAGTCTTGCGCGACTTTTGAGCTTAACCTCCAAATGATCGAGATCATCAAGAATGGTCTGGGCCAACTCAATAACTCGTGATCTCGTATCGGGTTACCCTAGGATCAAGGAATGAATCGACCTAAGAGAAAGCCTCGTACCGAAGTGTATCTATCATTATGGCCAAATAGGAAAAGAACGAACAATTTCCACCCTGATAATAAGCCGATGGATCGTCGCCGACATCAAAGCTCTCACCAAGTCGAAGAGTCGTGATGCATCGCGAAAAGGAAGAAAAGGGTTAAACCCCAAAACAAAAATCAACATGAGTATCAAGTACCGAAGGGTTCATATACTGTAGAGCCAGCCCTGCCCTAATGAAACCGGTGAAACAGCTAAAGAGCTCTGGTGGCGATCGACAGCCCACCGGTATCTCAACTCGCACGTCCGACATATCAACGCTATGCGGAAGCCGACTCGAAGGAATAGCGTTCTCAATGTCACTCGTGACGAAGTCTCAAGTATCAAACGGAGACATTTTCAATCATAGACGACTCATTTAAAATTGAAATAGTCCTATGATTGTGGAGGGAGTTTTACCTTCAAAGGAATCACTTCGATATTCCTAGGAATTCCTAACCAAGCTCAAGATCGCCGAGGAGGAGCGCCTCGGCAATCGCGCGATCAAACTTCAAGTCCTCCATCAAAAAGCCGCATAAGAGTGTGAAGTATAGATGAGAACCTAGGGAAACAAATTTCATGTCTTTGCAAGTGCCGCCCCGTAGAAAAATACCATCGTTAGATCTAACCCGGATTTTCCAATCCGGTCCTATGTTGGTATTCTCAAGCCCGCCCATGGTTCGAAAGTACTTGCTCCACGGCCGACGCGAAAGTCGTGGAAGGGAAAATCAAAATTGGCATCCCCACCAAATTTTTCTCGCACAGAGGAAATCGTGAGACTCATAAAAGAGCCTGATAACGTATTATGGGTTAGCCAAACATTACCCCCATCACCGGCAGAGTTCGTCAATCCGTGTTAATGGTCCGGAGAGGCATAGATCTTCAGTGGACAAGTCTCTTTCTTAAAAGGAACTCCATTATGGAGTTTGTCCCCATCGCAGCGCGACCGTGATCTCTTCCTCGAGATGCCCGAAAAGATAGATCGAGTCGACTAGGATATCATAGGAGGGGAATAATAAGAGTAAAAGAGAGAGTACCGTAGTCCTCTTCATGAGTTACACTCCTCCCCGTCATTTCCTCAAGTATCGCCCACTGAACCATGAATCTCCCATCGCACTGGCTCCGATTCGGGCACATTGGCTCGAGCGGCTCCCGAATCGAACCGAGTGTCACCTGAAGCCTCTTCACTCTTCAGCTCATTAAGGGACTTCATAGGAACGAAGTTCAGGGCGCTAAAAGCCAACGGCAGATAAATATGTCGATCTAACTTGCGACAAGACTGAGGCTAATTTAGCACGGTGACAACCCGCTATACTCCATTAACCATCCTCGACACCATCGATCAAACCGCCGCGAGTCCGAGCTCGCTCGGGTTCCCAACGAAAGTCGGGTCGTGAACCAAACCGACGAAATAAACGAAGGGAAGTAAGGCTCAATGTAGCATTCGCTCACTCGAGATAAGATAGCCGGGTCGATGTTGGTCACCACTAAAACAACCGACGCCAAGTAGAGTCCGTTCATTTTATGCCTCCTCATCGATCAAAGACTTCGCATCGACCGGAGAACCGAGGAAAACACTCGAAAAGATCCAACCCTTGTGGATTTGTAATGCTTCGCGACCGCTAAAAATCCGCTCTTTGCCATTTACATTTCTCCAAAGATTGAGGCGACAGACGGGTCCGCAAGCTTCTGGCTGTCATCATATCAGTCGATGAAGGACGCTAACCAAGCCATCAAGTAGGTGTAATGCAGCTCCACTTTGACATGAGGAATCTCACCGACGGTTTGTTTTTCCTCCGAAAGTAAAGGCGGGCTATTTGATCTAAGTCCCCGATGAATGTTAGCCACCATCACCTAAGAAGAGACAGCTCCTTCTTATGAGCCGGATCAAGCAGGATAGAGTACTTTAACGCAAGCGTCCGTAGTCGACACTACATCACACATTTCTTTAACCAGATGGCGATAAAGCCGCTAAGAGAGTCATCCTACCGACAGCGCTTTATCGCGATGCCATAAGAAGGTCGAGAATTTGGTCCTCCTGAAAACCGCATTCGTGGCTACTGGGTATAAGACTTAGCCGACTTTTCGATCAACGATTAACCTCTCGGCGGGGTAGAAGGAGCCAGCTCGCAACTGCCATCAATCCGTGATGTTTGAACAAATAATTGGCAAACCGCTTGTGCTTATAATCGATTTCATCACGATGGCTCTATCTGCGTTAGTATAATGTGATAATGACACGGAGGTCCCACAAAGTGTCATAACGGTCAGCAGAGTAGCCTTCACCATCCAACTCTACGTAAGGGAAATATTCCCGATAGAGCATCCTTCCCATAGGCAAACCCGGTGACCCGATGCATCTCGCAAAGCCAATCCAAATTGCCATGCCCGGTTAAGAACGGTTCGACCGATCATAGAGCCCGATAAAGCCAAGAAGTGGTTGGTACTTATCTGGAGCCCATACGCGGGTACCACGCAGATAAACCACAAGCACGGTCCTCACCCCATCGCCAAGAACGGACTAGTCGACGAGTCCACCAAAGCTTATCCGCAGAATGAACCCACCGAAGAATCTATGACCAGATGCTCGATCTCCGGCCCCAACAGAGCAAGACGGTTCTTCAAAACCGACCACTGACGAATGCTCACACAAAGGCGGAGAATCCGTGCCTATGCCGTGGTGCCCCAATAACTTGACCTCTGAGTGAACCAGAACCAATTGATGGGTGATAAACCCGCATGAATGCCGCCACGCCCTCGCCGCGCCACGACATTTTCTCGCGGGCGATGCCCCCGATGACGAGCTCACCAAACAACGGTGCCGAGGAATCCAAGGGAGATATAAGAATCCACCATCATCCTTATGCAGCCATTGCTCACTCTCGATGAAAGTCGTGTCCGGGTCCTCGACGGAGTCGCCAAATAAATAGTCCGTCTTGCCCAAAGGTTGAGAAGGACCGCATCTTCTCGAAGTGGCGCCACAACATCACACCTCAACATTACACGAGGACTTCCCCCAAGTACCAACCGGGTCACCTCCGGCGATCCGGCCTAAACCGGGCAAATAAGAATAGCGGGGTCATCGAGGAGGAGAATTGGTCACCACGACGTCCGTCAACTGCATGCGAAGGGAGCGCACCAGAGGGATACTCAACTGAAAAAGATGAAAGAGGAATGAGTTAGAACCCAGCAAACATATATAAGACGTTGAACTCATCTCACGAGATTCGTGAGATAGAGTCACGGCATTATAATGGGAAGATCAATCCCAACACACCTGCATTGATCGATGATATACCCCCACATAAAATGACGATGCATCCTATCCGCCCGATCGTAGTATGCCCGAAATCGCCCCCACCGGCCGAATATGAGCCGCCGATTTTCAATGGCGAGAAATCGAGGCTATATGGGCCGCTCCCCACAAAGGAGGAATCAAGGTCAGCGAAGGCCGACTCACAAAGGAGAAATCGAGGCTATATGGGCGCCGCTCCCCACGGCGAGGAATCAAGGCCGTAATTTACAAATACAAATTGTGAATGAGCCATTTAACATGAAAACCTCACCCAAATGATGTGGCGTATCACATCACGACGGAGTAGACGACGGCCTCTGAGCCGCGGATCTTCCGACGACATCGAACCGCAAAAGAAAACAAATAGAGTCAAATATGCCGCTAAAAATCAACAAAAAGGATCAAGAAGACCACCGTACCCACAACGGGCAACAACCCATGCACCGACGGCCAACGGCCGGGCCGCTTCAGTTCCGCTTGTAAGCAGCTGGCGTTTAGTCAGGCTTCAAAGCCGCTACTAAAGCTGGCGCCAAGCATCAGGCGCCATAGTCAGCGCGCTTCAGTTGCCCAGCGCACCAGGCGCTTTGTGCTTCATTAGCAAGAACTTGTGGGCTTAGCCGCTGGCTTGTCAGCCGCTTCAAGCCGCCTGTGACCCGTGCCGGGCCACGGCGACCGCGCTGTCCGATTGTCGCTTATCCCGCTGGTCGCCAACATCGCTCTCCCCGCCGCCGATTGCACCTGCTCATGCACAAACAAAACAAAAAAAGAGAGAAAGAAAAGTAGAAAAGAGGAAAAGATCGCCGAAAATACCTGCATGTACCTCGTTGTTTGGGAGAGATGAGACGGCGAGACCTAGATGAAAACAAGAAAAAGCATGAAGGGGCCGCCTAGGTCAAAAAGAATAGGAGGGGTAGGGTATTTATAACAACTCCTAATGGGCCCAAACCAATTCTAATTAGAACTCTAATCAGCCCCTAATTAGGAGTCCTAATCGACCTTATCCGATGTCAAAATAAGTGCCAAATCAGTCCGCTGATTGGCTCCTACCCTCCGCTATATTTGAAAGATTTCAAGATTTATTCCGGAATAACACCTTGACATCGACGCCAATCAACGCTAGCGTCTAATCCTACTCCAACTAGGATTACGAGTATAAACCGCTTCCTAATTTGTCGAGAGCTCCTAAGAATATTTTCACAAAAATATTCTTAGGGATAACTCGACATGGATTGCATCGACGCCAATCAACGCTGCTGTCTAATCCTACCCAACTAGGATTACGAGTATAAATCATTTCTAATTTGTCGAGTTTCTAAGAATATTTTCACAAAAAATATTCTTAGGATAACTCGATTATGGATTGCATCGACGCCAATCAACGCTGCTAATCAACTTACTCCAACTAGGATTACGAGTATAAACCGCTTCCTAATTTGTCGAGGGTTTCTAAGAATATTTTCACAAAAAATATTCTTAGGATAACTCGACATGGATTGCATCGACGCCAATCAACGCTCCAATCCTACTCCAACAAAGGATTATGAGTATAAACCGCTTCCCAATTTAACGAGAGGTTCCCGGAGAATATTACCATGTTCTTAAGGATAACTCGATAGTCTTCAATTTCCTCCCTATAGGAAAAAGTTGATGAATTCTCGACGAGGTTTATGGGCCGAACAACGCTGCTCTACCTTGGAAAGAATTCCCCCCATCAGACGTCGATTCATGCCGCCACCGAGGGCCTACCAATCAACAATCGGAAGAATACCTCCACCGTAGATGAACACACTTCAACGAGAAGTAATACAATAGCTTAACGCCAACCAACGCGTCAAGCCAACGGCGATTCACCGATCAATGGTTCGATCCATCAATTCCCCGATCAATGGAAGGATCTCGATGGTCAAATTGGACGACAATCCACCCATTAACGAAGTCAACAAAGAATGAACTCATTAGCTACACCAAATTCCAACGATCAAGCAATAAATGCAAAGACTACAACACCCCATATCCTACAAAGCACCGAGAACCCGAGAATTGGAGGAATCAAAACGGAGCTAATCTCAAAAGAAATTTATTTACCGATTTTGGTCAAGATCTCTACAACGGTCGACAAAAATGCGCATCAGAATACCTTCAAATCCACGGCTAATCGGAAAGACCGAAAGGAGTGGAGAGATCAACGCCAAGGTCATTCACAAGTCCCATCACACCGATTGAAGGGTGAAGGGTTTATCATGTCCAAAGCATCCCGCATCATCAAGAATCGACCAGACGCTTTGGAGGGGTATCCAGGCGCTGAAATTGCTTATTAGCAACCAACGAAACTCGTGGACGTGGGTTAACAACCAACAACCCATCGCATCAAACGCCGACGATTAACTATGTCGCAAATGCAGCGGGTCCGCGAACACATGAAGTGGGTCGCTAGGCGCACGAAGTCAACGAGGCTACGCTGCTATGGAATGAATCCAACAGCGAAGCTTCAACGATCGATCGATTCAATGTCAACGGATCGATTTGAACATCGACCGATCGCCACTTAAACCGCTGACTCGATGAAACCAATCGCGAACCAAGCACGACTTAGAACGACTAATTTTACAAGATCGAACTAACGCCACGTAAAAGTCCGAAAACCAAACCGAGAAGTCAAAAAGCCGTCCGCCGAAACCCGACACCGCCCGTGTCCGGCCAATGGCTACCGAGGTAAGCTTAACCTCGGCCGGCCACGTATGAAGCCGGTGGATTTCCCTAGAGATCTCACCCGCCCCATGATCCTCTCCGGAGGTGTGATCCCAAGGTGATCCTCTCCTTCGCGGAGGCGATTCAGGCTTCTCTGCTTCCTCGTGAAACGAGCCCCGCGACCAGAAGTTCTAGAACCCGGTTTCCACTGGATCTCGAATTGCCTGTAGTCCACTGATCTAACAAAAGTCCCCAGCATTGCAAGAACTCCACGCAAGCCGGTGACCCCGTGAAATAGAGATCCTCGTTTGTTCACAAAAGGAAGAAAGTTGTAATTTTCGCTTTTCATTGTAAGCCTAAAATAAAGGCATTTTTTGTTTGAAATTTTGTTGTAGGCCAACGGCCGTAGCAAGTTCAAACAAGCAATGAATAACAAACCAACTTTCCCGCTAACAGCTGACGCGTGCAAAGAATGAAACTTTAGACTTGAGCCATGATGTTGAATACATGGTCTTCGCCCTCCTTACGGGATGGACTATCCCAAGAACTCGTGTTAGCGCTGACTCCATCCCTTCTTTGAGCTTCGATGAAATACCCCAAGATCTAATTCAAGGCCCTTCTTTTGACCGGAGAGCGCATCAACCGGATCGAGCCGGTGAATGGAATTGATTGGGAAAGGAAGAATTTTATATTCTCGCTTTCCGATGTCAAGAGGAAGGATTTTATATTCTCGCCTCCGCGCCGGAAAGAAAGAATTTTATATTCTATTTTCGTGTCTCCTTTGTCCGGGTAGAGACGTAACCCAAGTGAACATAAGAAAAGAAGGATTTTATATCCTCGCTTCTTAGTCTTGGAGAGGAAGAATTTTATATTCTATTCTAAGATGGAGAGGAAGAATTTTATATCCTATCTCCAAGAAAAGGAAACTAAAAGTGGGATCTCCACTTCGAGAATCTCTTAAGGTGAAACTAAGAGTGATCTCCACCCGAGAATCGGAGACGGTGTAGTTTTCAGCTTTTATAGATTCGCCACCGATCCGGGTCTCGCTATCGAGAGTGTTTCACTTAGTACTACCGCCATGAGGGCGGACTCAAATGGAACGATGGAGGCTTCGCTCATCGAAAGTGATCTCCTAATTTGAAAGTGGACCCTTGTTCATTGAAAGGAATCAAGAGGGTATTTTGATAGAGGATCAAAAATTTTGTGACCCCTTGCTTATTGAAAGAAGTCAAGGGGAAATTTTGCCGCTGAGGGACCAGAGAAAATTTTAGGACCCACCGCCAATGAGTTTGATCGGTGGGGAATTCGAGGAAAGGATTAGGTTATCTCTCAGGAAAGTATTTCCAAGAACTTTCCTCCAAACGGTTAACCCGGGCGTACTAAGGATAGTACTTCTTCAGAACTTTCCATTGATCTACATTAATTGCCTATCGCCTTCCCCGGGTGATAAGGTGATATGCCATTGAATAGACCATTTCAATCACAAACGCCCTTCCCACTTGGGTTCAAACTTACCCTTCCTCTTGAGTCGAATTATTGGCCGCCGAGCAAATGAGGACCAAGTCTCCTCCTTGAAGCTCCTTTGTCGGACTTTCTTGTTGAAGGCCCCTCGACATCCTTGCTTGGTAAAACTCAATGTCGTTGAGCTTCCAAGCGCCATCTAGCATCTCGAAGTTCTTCGAGGCGCTTTTGATGTAGCTCCTCCGTCGCCATCTCGGTTGGCGAGCAACGCGAGGGATGGAATCTCAACTTCCAGGGCGTGGATCGCTTCACACCCATATACCAGAGTACCGGTAGCCCTGAAATGTGTGCGACCGCCATGCGATACCAGAGTGCTCTCTCCGAAGTTTATCATCCCAAAGGCTTTGTTATTTTTCACCAGTTTCTTGAGAATTTTAATGATCGCTTTGTTGAAGGCCTCCGCCAACTGCTTGCCGGATTGTACGCAGCTGAGGAGACGCCCCGATCTTGAATTCTCGCAAAACCGTAATGAAGGCATTGCTAATGAACCGGGACCGCATCATGTACGATCCTTCTGGTACACCGTGGTCGATAGATGACGGGTGCTTGATGAACCGAATTACATTGCGGGCTTTTACCTCCTTGAGGGAATCGCCCACTTGGAGAAGCAATCGGTGATCGCCGTGATAAACCATCACCTTTGGCCGACAGGAAAGATTGACCTCTCTACATCCATGCCCCATGTCTTGAATGGCCAAGATGTGGCCGACGCGAAGTTGTCCTGAGGTTGATGTGTAGTTCGCGTATTTGGCACGCTGCGGACACTTCCGGATAGCATATGCATCGCATCATTGACCATAGTAGGCCGTAGTACCCCATCCTCCCCGATCCGCATCATAGAGCTTAGGACCTGGCTGCAGCACCGCATTCTCCTCCGCGGTGTTTGAGAACTTCCTTCTTTGTTTGAAAGGCGCGGAGTAGCAAACCGCTATACCCACGCCGATACTGGGTTTCGTGATTGTGTAAAAGAACCTTGGCTTCTACGACCGATTCACGCCCTTCATATCTTCCGCAGATGCCGCAAGACGAAGTCAATAATAGGGAAGCGCCAATCTGGGCTCAAGTCCGACTCTGGGTTGCATACACTTCCTTAGTGACTACCCTTTCGCCATTTTCACTGGCCATAAATAGAATGAATAATCGGTAGGTCCTCACCGCGACCATTTGCTCGGCCTCTGAGGTTGCCAAAGACACCGCTAATGCCGCAAGCATCCGCAGATATCGCGATTCTCGAGGCGCTGAATGTACTGATGAAGAATCCTTCAAACGAGTCCGCTAACTCAGATAGTGTACCGATGGTATGGGATTAAATCGGTTCCCGACCTCATAGTCCCCGCGAAGTCCTGCTTTGACAATGAGTCGGGAATCCCTCGGCTTCGAGATACTCTACCCCAGCCTTTTAGAAGCTAAGTCCAATGAGGAGCTGCTGTACTCGCGACATTGTTAGAGCAGGCTCGCCGCTGAATAAGCCCCAGGCATGACATGCTTCCCGGAAACTAAGACTACTCCGACCTGGAGATCTTAGAACATCCGGCGCCATAGTAGCTCCTGACGCCCATCAAAATATAAATGCCACACCTGTTGGTGCAGAGTTGTGTTAACCTCGGGTCTCATCCGTAGATCATCAAATAGTTCACCGTATCCTTTGTTGGGTTGGTCGCCAAAAGATCGCAGATGGCTTGTCCCTTAATTGACTTCGCCGCTTGAAGTGCGTGTCATACCGACAAAGTAAAGCCCATTTCGCCAGCGCCAATTCATAGAGGCGGGTGGCCATGAACACCCGAACGGGATTTACGCGAAATGACGAGATCATTTGCCCAACTAAGTAGTGTCGCATTTTCTCAATCGAAGACCAAATATGGTGACACTCTTTCATCATTGGTAGCGAGATTCCGCGACCTACCAAGGTTCGGCTAGATAATAAACCGCCGCCAGGATCCGTGGTCATCGCCTTGTGCAAGTAAAGCACTCAACTAATGGTTCGCCGCTTGATATAAATCAAGAACGGCACCGGACTTCGTCAATGAGTACAGAGGATTCGCCGACACGCTTTGATATCTTCAATGCCTTCGACAGCGCCATCCCGCATAAAGGACACCCCTTTTTGTTCAGCCTAAGAGAATGGCCACATTTTCCCAGAGGTTGAAATGAAGCCGATGTACGCTAATCGCCTCGTAATCCTCCGAAGTTCCCTTAGATTCTTTGGGGTAGCAACCATTGATTGCCTTTATTTTGTCGGGTCAATGTGGATACCTTTGTTGGTAACAACAAACCCGAGGAATTTGCCACCGACATTCTCGAGGAAAGACTTGGTGGGGTTCATCTTTAATTGATGAGTCCGCGATGAGGTCAATACCGCCCTCAAGTCCTCGATATGGTCATTTTGTCACTTACTTTTACAATCAAGTCATCGACGAACATTCGACCGCTCTTCCCAAGATGATCCCGAAGATCTTTGTCATTGCGCTACCGGTAAGTGGCGCCAAAGATTCTTCAACCAATGGCATGACTGCGGTAATAGAAGATGCCTAGAGGAGTTCTCAACGCCGAAAGTGCTTTGCGCCATCCCGATGCATCTTGATTTGGTTGTAACCCGAGAACCCATCCATGAAGGACATTCGCCAAATCCACATGTATTATCGACTTCCATCACATCTGATTGGAAGCGGGAAGTCGCCTTTTGGGCTTATGCATTCTCTCAGAATCCATGCATTCTGACGCCCCGTTTCTTTAGCACCGAACGATATTCGCCATCCAATCCTGATGTTGAACCTCCCGATGAAACCCGAGGCTATGAGCTTTACTTCCGCAACAATTGCCTTCCATAACTGTGGATCTAAACCGCCTCTCGTCGCTTTGATGTGTTTGGCATCCACTTTAATGTCAAGGCGGTGCATTGCCACATCGGGGTCGAGCCCTCGCATGTCCTCAGAGGCTCCAGCGAAAATATCGATATACTCTCCGACAAGAGCGATCAACCTTTTCTTTTCCTCCTGGGGAAGACTGCTAATATTTATAAGTTTAGGTGTGCTTTATTATCCATATTGATCCGACTACCTCGCCACGGAGGCTCCTCGCCAAATCGTCCCCATACCGCATGTTGAGGTGATGGACCCATGGGTCTTCCCATGTTGGCAATTCTTCATCTTCTTCCAAAGGTAGTAGGTCCATCAGAGCTATGTTGACATCAACCCTCAACATCTTGCCGATGCCGACGCCGAGTCCTGTGCAAATGAATCGATGAGTACTCGCTATCTAGGTTGGGTGGTTGGTTATTGATCGCCAACAACACTCGCTCTCTCAAGAGGATGCGATCCCAATCCCCTTTAAACCATAATTATCGGGTTTTCCTTCTGCATATATGCAGCTTTGTGGAACGGGAGATCCCCAAAATAAAGTCCTTCTCTCAACGCAAAGTCGCATTCCCACTTCTTCATGAGGTGCGGCTTTCGCTATATCCGAAAGATGAAGTTTCGCTTATCTTCATCGGAACCCGCCCGCAGAAGTAGTGGGCGCGGAGTCAACTCCGCCAGACTAAGTTCTTCTTGGCGCCTCTCCTTCCTTTGATGACGAAAAGTCGCCTTGATGAGTCTCGGTGCTTCAGATACACAGATGACCGAATTGGCATATGCAATTCGTATCATTATACAACTTTTTCATTACATCGCTCAAACACAACGAGTACTCTAAATCATCTTTTATTTCTTCTTCGCAAGCCGCCATTACAACTTTCATCTAAGATCCTCTTCGCCAAGATTGACTACTAAGGGTACAATGTCATTCAACAAAACCACCTTTATAGTCAAGCCCTTCTGCAGACGCCCTATCATTGCCCGCGGGCCGATGATTCAAGATCGGACTCATTACCGTAAAGGAGGGAGTCGGAAATAATTCTCCAAATTTTAAACGGTTGTTTGTCCCACCACCGCCTTAACCTCGCTATTAGTGTTGACATATTTTAGACACCGATGGAGGGTAGAGGGACTATAACATGGTTATGGATCCAAGGGCACCCAACAACAAGTTATAGGAAGTCTCGCCAATGACGAAAGGTGTGACTTCGACTTTAAGTCCCCATCCGACACTTAATGCGGATTTTACCAAGTGGCCCGACCCCACCGGTGTGTTATCCGTGATATCACTGCCAGCCGAAGCGAGCCCATCGACAGAAATCCTCGCTATACATCAGCGCAAAGGCATGATGCTCATATGAACCTCGATCAACTTGATCCGCTGACTTCACCGAACCAATGTACCTCGTGAAGTAGAGCTGCCCGCCATGCTTCGACGCTCGCCCCGATATCCTCCTTAGAGAACGTGATGCAGGAATATGCTTGGAGGCCACATTGCATTCCCGCCGATGACTCCGGCCCTCCGACTTGATTTAATGTGGGTTAGAAGACCTCTCGAAGTCCGCTAACGCTTGTAACGCCGCTGGTTTCCTTGGACAACCTCAATAGCTCGATAAAGTTATTCTTGCCGGATGTTGGCCAATTGTGCCATCACATCGGGCTGTAGGAGAGCTTGTGTTCCCTGTCTATCCTTCCACCCGCATTAAACCGATCGCTTCGGGTTGCACCTCGATTTGCGTGTTGTTTCCCCTTCGCTCGTGGCCCTCCTTAGGAGTGGCGGAACCGGGGAATTGTTACTACCCCAAGCCCGCTAACGCTTTTAGCATTAAGGTTGAGTCATCGGGTATTTGTGCCGCATTCACTTCTACCTCGTGACAAAGGCTTCCTCGTTCTCCTCCTAACAAAGAACACGAAATTTGCTCGCCGTCCGAGAGTAGAACCGAGGTAGCATTGCAAGATTTGCCCTTTCCCTCGACTTTTAGACTAAGACGCCGCCTAATCGATCGCCTTTAGTAAGTCCGGTGGACCCATAGGAGTTCACCATTCGGGGCCGCGGCTGCACTAACCCTTCTCTCGCTTGTGGGGATCGTAATTCACCATCTTCATTCCCACTTTGACCACTCGCTCGCCTGAACTGTTGTGCACCGCCCCAAAGCTTATGGACGCCGCTGCTATACCACTTGCTTTCCTTATTTGGTTTTGGAGTGATCACCCCACTTCAATCAAAGCTTGATCTTGTCCTTCACCGGTAGCATGACTTGGTCGGGTGGTGTATCGCCTCTATGATAGACGCAGCATTTGGGGTCCTTCGGCTGCCTTCCTCCCTGGGCCGGGACGACGGGTGGCAGCTTGATCTTGTTGTTGTCTAGCAAGTACTTGAAGATTCCGTGCACCTCTTCGCCCCTCGAAGAATACGCCTGAAACCTCGGGCGGGATTTCTACTGGACTGTTGCCGCGATGGGGTCCGCCGCCAGTTGCCGTTGGTGGTGAAATGAAGTTTGATGCGCATCAACATTCTTCATTACGCTCCTTTTGTTCCGGGATAAAATTTTGGTTCCGTGGATTTGGCGTCACGACCTCGCCCTCCTTCTTCCTTTTGAGGAAACGCCGCCTCTTCCCCTCGGACTTTCAAGTCTTTCCTGTGTTTTAGACGGCAGCGCTCCATCGCTCGACACGCCCAAAGAAGAGGTTATGTCAAGGTGTCTTGAGGATGAATTCCTCCGCGGATTGGGTCACGACAGCCATCGCCTTTGTTGCGGAACCGCTTGACAAAATTATCCACGCTTCCATCTTTCTCGCTTCGCCCCATAACGCATCGAAAGTGAAACCTCCTGTGGTCGCCATCGAAGAAGTTCGCCAGAACATAGATTCCATGTCTTCCCACCGTTGATGCTGCCCGCTTTGAGACGGCGGTACCAATCGAAGGCCGTTCTTGTGGTGCCGACACGACCAAACCATCAAGGGCTCCTACACGGAGATGACTCCCAAATGGCTCTTGAAGTAGATAAGATGTTGAGTGGGGACCCTCTCCCATCGAACGCGCGGAAGTTTATTAAATTAAATCTCACGGATAGGGATTGACTCCCACTCTCTGTAGGGGCACTAACCCCGGCTCTTCTCGCTTGAGCCGAGATGAGCGAAGTTGACTTGCTCCGTGATCCTTGATCTTGTCATTTTCACTTGCATTTTGTCCCTGATTTTGAGGTGGGACCATGGTGTCATCATCTCCGCTCGCCATCTGTTAAGGTCTTGCTCTTCATCCGTCGCTATCCGCCAAATTGACGTTGTTGCGACGACCGCTTCACTCGGGCGATAGTCATCGCTACATCCGCCGGCCATGCATTTTCTCATCCGCCGCGATGGCCATGTCCATCTCGAAGTTTGAAGTTGTCCTTCGCTTTGCCAAGGCTTCTTCAAGTAGCTTACACCTCACCAGACTGATCATGAGTGCTTCACGCAGTATGGCCTTCACTAGAGACGGTGTTATCGGATGCCATTGTCGAGCCGCCATCCGATACTTTATCTTCCTCCGGTAATTTCTTCGCGACTATTCCTTGAAGGGATCCTCGCTGTGTCATGATAGTTAGGCCGCCTGATAGTACCGCCCGCAACCGAAGTCACACGCTGGAGGGCTCGAATGCGCGCGGACGGCGTTGCCTTGTTGGTCATATTGATGGTGACCTCAAGCGGCTCATCCTTGCCTTGACAGAGTGCATGTCTTCTGAACCTCTTGACCAGTTCATGTCATGCTCGGGCCTTTTGAAGATCGACACCCTTTCCGGAGTTTTATGGCAGATTTACACTCGAGAGCACCGCCTTGATCAATTTAGTACAAATGCAAGAGGATGCGTTTCGAGAGCTGCCTACTTGACTCTTCCTACCCCAAAGACGATAGTACAACTCATCTACATGAGTGCCGGAGCAACCCACCGCGCGCACAAAATCTCTCTACGCCACATCGTGATGACCTTCGTTCCATCTCGAGGTCATTACCACGGTCTTTGAAAGTTACGCACCTTAATGCACGCTTTTGCGCGCCGACGCCTCATTGGCTTTTGACCTCGATCCGCAAACCGGGCAGGATTCTCCTACGCCTGCTTGGCCGGGCGAGAGCTACCCCCAAAGATTGCGAAGTTGTCCTAGATCTCTTCAACAAGCTGTAGGAGTTGACCTTTCACCTTGATCCAACCAACCGACCTAGGCGTTGAAACACCGAACCCTTATCGGAAGGGGTGTGGTGTTGGCCGAGTCTTTGTGGAAGGCGCACGGATCGCGGGAAAAAGCCCCGTCCGGGAGGCCGAAGTTCGACTTGCTTCGGTGACTTCTTGGTCACCTCTGCTCCTTTGGGCTGTTGAGTAGCCCGAACCAACACACGCACGCTGCACGTAGGGACACAAAGATTTTGGATCCGCCGAGGGTGGAGCCGCATTCGCTGACGCTGGATCCATTCTTCTGGCCTACGGGTTTAGAGGAGTTACCACCTCATTCGCCTTTCTCGCTCGCTCTCGGGCCGGGACTTCTGATCCGGGCTCTGACTAATCGGCCCATGGATTCTAACGCTTTCAGATTGTAACGCAGCTGTCGATCGACGCCATGCTCTCTTTGAGAGAGTCACATCGCCGGTGGACTTCTCCTCATTGGCGGAGGAGGGAGATCAGATCGGCGCCTTTGGATGGCGGGGGAGTTATTGTTGTCATTGTCGTTGGCGAGGCGTCGGCTTGGTCGGTGGCTTTGTGAGTCCCTTGCAGCGGGAGGGCTTCTTAGCGAGGAAAAGAGTTGGATGAGGCAGAGATAGGCCTCAAATTTCTCTGGTCGAACTTCGTACTCGACCTCTTCGATCCAGGGATGGAATCCGGTAGGCTGCGACACGCGATCTCGGATGCAAGACCGGTGGCTCCCGCGTAGTGTGACTTGTTCGGGAAAAATGGTATCTTTTTCATCGGTGAAATCATTCTACCTTGATGGGATTACAAATGAGTTTCAAATAAAAATCACCTTTTATAAGGCTTGTTACAATGAAAAGGATAAAAATTACAACTTTCCTCCTTGTGAACAAGCGAGATCCGTTTATCGGATCACCATGCGTGGGATTCTTTGCCTGTGCCGGGGACGTGTTCCGTGGACCACCGCGCGATTCCTTTCCCAAGTGTTGATCAAACGAGATCTGAATCTAGATCTAGATCTAAAAATCCCTCCTCTTTTTTTTTACGTGGGAATTCTTAGCTCGATCGGATCGAGATCTAAGCGAATCTGGAGATTAATTAGCCAAGGAACTAATCAAATAGCGTAAGCGAGATCGCCAAGTGAACCCGTTACTCTTCTTGGATCAAGGCCAAGCTTGATCCAAAGGATGGTTTGTTGTTGTAGATCCGATCTCAACACTTTGGATCTCGGATCTCACCCCTGCGCAAGTCTAGATCTTGATCTCCTCTCCCTTGGAAATTCTCTAACCCTTGGCACACACAGAGTTCGTGAGTCTCCTCTTTTTTTATTTTTCCGCTTCCAAAATGAAACCCTAGCCCTCGTATTTATAGGTGCACGGCGGATCTGGTGGCGGGCAAAACCCATTGACGCCGTGTCGGCGGGCGAGAACTCTTCTGGTAATCTGGTGGCGAGACACCTCGGGTGTCTCGCTTCGGGGACACCTCACGGGTGTCGGTTTTGACCGGCGTCGCGTGGCTCTCTGGTTTTTCGAGCTTGATTTGAGGCTTCAAAGTCGGGTTTATCCTTCGCCGCACTCATGGCGCATCATTTCACCAAGGTTCGGAATCGGTGGCAGCGATTCGAGAAAGGAGAGCTCTTTTCAAAAATTCGAGTACGCCCCGACCAAAGGGCGCTTGACCCCCGCTACCTAGGCTAGCGGGATCGCTTCGCGTCGAGGCGTCTTGAGGAGAGCGCTTATGCTGCATTCACTTGTTGTGTCGTCAACGGTTTGCCATTACTTCATCGGATGACTTGTCGATTATTCTCGTCATCACGAGCTACGTTCGGGGACTTATAGGAAATTTTCAAAGCCTACAATTGGCTTTTGTGTTGAGGTATTTTGAGTGTGTCGAAGGGGACGGTGGCGGGCCAAGGAGGCCGGCCACGGCGGAGGTGAGGAGGGAGGGTGGTGAGGAGATGAAGGATTGGCCGTGGCCATTTCAAGGGTGATTGTTGATTCTTAATTTATCTATTGTTTTGTTGATTTGAGAATGAAAGATTAGTGCATATCTGTAATGTGTATGTTATTTTTGTGTTCTTGGCCTAAAAATTATACTATGTTGAGAACTGATCTTTTTTTAGTTTTTTGCTTTTATCTGTATTCTCTGTGATTGTGATTTCTTTTGGGTCGTTTAGTCACAACTATACGTCACCTTTAAAAGTCTACCAGGTTAATAGATAACACAACACAAATCGATGACACGTGAGCTATAAAATTGTGCAAATGGTATTCATATAGTGGACAATATTAATATTAGCCTGGCTGAACTGAACCAAATTTTTTGAATTTGTTTTTATTGAAGAGAAGAGAGAAATAGAAATCATGAGCATCTCATGCCTATCTTAATAGAATTGGAAAACCTATTAGTCAACATTTTCATCCGAAAGTTAGCATAGAATAGAATTGAAAACCTATTAGTCAACATTTTCATTTGAAAGTTAACATGTTCTACTGAAAGTTAACCTATAATGAATGAAAGTTAACATGTTCGGATGAAAATTAACCTATACTGAATGAAAGTTAATATGGTCGGATGAAAGTTAACATATACTAATGAAACTTAACCTATACTGAATGAAAGTTAACATGGTCGGATGAAAGTTAACATGTTCTACCGAAAGTTAACCTATACTGAATGAAAGTTAACATGGTCGGATGAAAGTTAACCTATAATGAATGAAAGTTAACATGTTCTAAAAGTTAACATTATTAGCTTTCATCTTAACATGTTAACTTTCATTCAGATAGGTTAACCTTTAGTCAACATGTTAACTTTCATTCAGATAGGTTAACCTTTAGTCAACATGTTAACTTTCATTCAGATAGGTTAACCTTTAGTCAACATGTTAACTTTCATTCAGATAGGTTAACCTTTAGTCAACATGTTAACTTTCATCCTAACATATTAACTTTCATTCAGATAGGTTAACCTTTAGTCAACATGTTAACTTTCATTCAGATAGGTTAACCTTTAGTCAACATGTTAACTTTCATTCAGATAGGTTAACCTTTAGTCAACATGTTAACTTTCATCCTAACATATTAACTTTCATTCAGATAGGTTAACCTTTAGTCAACATGTTAACTTTCATCCTAACATATTAACTTTCATTCAGATAGGTTAACCTTTAGTCAACATGTTAACTTTCATTCAGATAGGTTAACCTTTAGTCAACATGTTAACTTTCATCCTAACATATTAACTTTCATTCAGATAGGTTAACCTTTAGTCAACATGTTAACTTTCATTCAGATAGGTTAACCTTTAGTCAACATGTTAACTTTCATCCTAACATATTAACTTTCATTCAGATAGGTTAACCTTTAGTCAACATGTTAACTTTCGATAAAAATATTAACTAATGGGTTTTCTGTTATCTTTCAAATAATCATGTAAGAATTAAGTTTAAACCGTAAATATATATTGTAGATCAAAATTATGGAATATATAATGTAAAAATACAAGGAATGCAATAAGAACTATAAAAGTTAACATTATTAGCTTTCATCTTAACATGTTAACTTTCGATAAAAATATTAACTAATGGGTTTTCTGTTATCTTTCAAATAATCATGTAAGAATTAAGTTTAAACCGTAAATATATATTGTAGATCAAAATTATGGAATATATAATGTAAAAATACAAGGAATGCAATAAGAACTATAAAAGTTAACATTATTAGCTTTCATCTTAACATGTTAACTTTCATCCTAACATATTAACTTTCATTCAGATAGGTTAACCTTTAGTCAACATGTTAACTTTCATTCAGATAGGTTAACCTTTAGTCAACATGTTAACTTTCATTCAGATAGGTTAACTTTCACCTAACATGTTAACTTCGGATGAACAAGTTGACTAATGGGTTTACCGTTATTTTTAAATAATCATGTAAGAATTAAGTTTAAACCGTAAATATATATTGTAGATCAAAATTATGGAATATATAATGTAAAAATACAAGGAATGCAATAAGAACTATAAAAGTTAACATTATTAGCTTTCATCTTAACATGTTAACTTTCATCCTAACATATTAACTTTCATTCGTATAGGTTAACCTTTAGTCAACATGTTAACTTTCGATAAAAATATTAACTAATGGGTTTTCTGTTATCTTTCAAATAATCATGTAAGAATTCATTGAACCCGGTAAATATATGATGTAGAGAAAGAATTATGGATTATATGACGTAACAAATATAAGGAATCCAAACTTACATCACACAGACAACTAACATTATTTAGAAGTGGATATATGTTAATTGTTCGCGGATGTAAGTCTTGTAATATATGTTAATGTACCCATGAAGTTAACAGATAGTCATGATACTTACACAAAAGTCGTTAATTTAAAATACTAGAAGATAATATTATAGTTGACTTTGAAATCTTACTAGTTTATTAATGTGCAGCAGTTGATATCTCTTTAAATGTAGAATATAGTCATACTCCTCCGGAAAATACTTACATCGTGCAGACAATTAATATATATCCACTTCTAATTAGAGTTAACTGTCCTATGTGATGTAAGTTTGGATTCCTTATATTTTTACATCATATATTTTATAAATCTTTCTACAATATATATTTATCGTTCAAATTAACTTTTACATGATTATTTGAAAGATAACAGAAATCCCATTAGTCAATATTTTCATCCGAAGTTAACATGTTCACTAAAAGTTAACCTATACGAATGAAAGTTAACATGTTCGATGAAAGTTAACATGTTAAGATGAAAGTTAACATGTTCGGCTAAAAGTTAACATGTTACGCTGAAAGTTAACATGTTAAGATGAAAGTTAACAATATTAACTTTTATAGTTCTTATTGCATTCCTTGTATTTTTACGCCACATATTCCATAATTTTTTCTACAACATATATTTACTAGTTTTAGCTTAAGTCTTACATGATTATTTGAAATATAACAGAAAACTCATTAGTCAACTCGCTCATCCGAAGTTAACATGTTCGGTTGAAAGTTAACCTATCTGAATGAAAGTTAACTTATTCGGATGAAAGTTAACATATACGAATGAAAGTTAACATGTTCGGTTGAAAGTTAACCTATACGAATTAAAGGGAACTGAAACAGAATACTTAAGTTAAACAAGTACATAACAAAACTTTCTTACATTCTTACAGCTGATATTCCTTAAATACACGAAATGATTAGTCTTACAATATAACATATTATAAAAGTCTTTCAGGAGTTACTACAAATTTCTTGCCAACCAACACCGCTTCTAAGAAAAGTATTGTCTCTAATTAATGACCACACTAATCACCAAGTGGTCGCCATCGATTGATATTGCCTTCCTCACATTCTCCATCATATAGAACTCCTCAAGGACCAAAAAATACCCAATTAGCTCCTGTACCATTCCATTAAAACTCCCAATACTTAATCTTTTCATAGCCTTTGAACCAAATTCAGTATCAACGAACCACAATCTCCTGAACTTTAACATCATGAACTTACTATAATCCTCTCCCAAATGCATCAACGACAAGATCTCCTCCACTAAGTCCCTACTCTCTTGGATCACTCTTCGGGAACCCCAACGGATAAAAACTCTTGATGTGATGACAGAGTCATAGTCTTTGACGTTGACCGATCATCGAGCAGTGTCGAGGGACTGCGAACGGTGAAGTGTGAGTGTCGATACGGGAGAGGGCGAGATGCGCTCGAGGCTGGGTGAGGTCAAGCCATGCATGTGAGGAGACTTGATCGGCAAGGGAGACGATGGAGGAGAGGAGGAGTCGACGGACGTCGAGAAGAGAGAGAGAGAGAGAGAGAGAGAGAGAGAGAGAGAGAGAGAGAGAGAGAGAGAGAGAGAGAGAGAGAGAGAGAGAGAGAGAAGAGAGAGCCCCATGAAGTGGATAAATGGAAGGGATGGAGAAGAGAGAAGAGAGAGAGAGAGAGAGAGAGAGAGAGAGAGAGAGAGAGAGAGAGAGAGAGAGAGAGAGAGAGAGAGAGAGAGAGAGAGAGAGAAGAGAGAGGAGAGAGAATACAGAGGGGAGGGCGAGTCCGGAGGAGGTCAGTCGAGATCAAGGAGGAGGGGAGTCGACGCGGACGTCGAGAAGAGAGAGAGAACACCATGAAGTTGATGAGTTCTCTTGAGCTGAGAGGAGCTTGAGAAGAGAGAAGAGAGAGCAAGCAAAATTTTAGGGAAGATGACAAAGGGTATAATGGGGTTTCTCTTAAAACATTCTCTCTGTGCTGATGTGGAAAGGTAAAATGGGGTTATACACAATTTTGTCATGTATTTGGAGCTTCCTCACACAAAAAATAATACAGGGGGGCTGGGCACATCTACTTTAATTTTTTGAGGCCTTGACACAATTTTTCCAAAAAAAAAAATATATACTGTCATTCTTTGTCCTCACTGTTCTACAAATTTTTTTAGGCCACATTTTTATAATAAAAGATTAGATGACTAAGATGGTTAATTGTCAGTTGTTATTTGTTTAAATTGGCCTTTTATCTGTTGAAAATAGTAATTTTGAGTTAAAGCAATAAATTTGCTTGAGACCCATTCCTCTTAATTGTTGCCATATGGATTTAGTGAGACCAAACATAATTTAATTCTTGCTACAAAACTTCTGATCTTTGTATTATATAGTTTTTTGAAATGGCCTCATCTTTATCTGATGCATTAATTGTAAAAATCATGTTTTAGAGGAATGTCCTCTCTTAGGAAATAATTAACTATTAGAGCATATAAACGTTGCATTTCAACATCCTTGAAATGATCCGTTTTCTCCAACCTACAATCCGAGTTGGAGAAATCATCCAAATTTTGTATGAAATCAGGCAATTTTTTTAAGAAATTAAAAGTTTACTACCACTTCAACCCAATAATTTCTCAAAGGAAACACAGTTCCTTTCAACACACTGAATAATTTTTCACAGCCCAATCCTGCATACAGAATCAGTCTCTTCAAGATCAACTTGTAAATCGTATTAAACCGAATTCTAAATATGAGAAAAGATTTAGTGTCTTAGAAAAAGGTCTAGAAGCCATGATAAAAGTATCTGCACAGACCACCAACATGTTGACTTAGTCATACAACACTCTAAATTCTTTCATGCAAATAATGGGTCAATTGCTCAATTCCAGCACTCAAGCCATAACTAGACTAGAAATTCAACTAGATCAACTAGCTAGTACCGTGAGTGAAAGAGAGAAAGAAAAAAATATCTAAGTCAACCTGTTGCAAACCCTAAAGACACTAGATCGAGTCTAACCTACTAGCTCAAGTGAATGCAATCCATACATTACGGTTAGGGAAACAAATCGATAATTAAGTTAGAATGCCTCCAGATCAAATTCTGCCTTCTTCTATTCAAAATGCTGAACCTGAACAAACTCTCTCTCCTTCTGATAACATTGTTCAACAATCACCCCCTTCCGATACTAAGAAGGCAAAACCGTACCTGAGCTCAATCTTGATAGGCTTAAGCCTGTTGCTCCTTTTTTAGATAGACTCAGTCTAGGAAAAACTCTTCCTAAATAGAGAAAATCCTAGAAACTTTTAAGCAGATCAAGGTTAACGTTTCTCTCTTAGATGCCATTCAACAAATCCCGTCGTATGCAAAATTTTTAAAGGATTTATGCACTAAGAAAACGATCACCAATTGTAGACGGTTAAAATATACTCTATTGAACCAACTTTGAGTCCGAGTCCAAGAAGTGAATACCCATGGGCTAAACACTTCAGATGGGCTCAAGCATCAGCCCTATGATAGGCTACAGCAAAGTTCGCTTGGGTCACATGTAAACATGACTACATCCGAGCTAAAGAGAACCTAAGTCCGAGTCAATCCTCAAGTTAGACTCAGGGCCGAGTCAAAAGGCATCCTCAAGTCGAACTCTGAGTCCAAGTTGAATGGCATCTCCAATTTAGACTCTGGGCCGAGTCGAAAGGCGTCCTTAAGTCGGCTGAGTCAATAAATGAGCTCAAGTCAGATTCCGGGTCAAATCTGAACTTATCACCAAAGCTTTCCCAAGTCATAGTGAAGCTCACCCAAGTCATAATGAAGATCGCTCTCAAGACCAAGTCAAAGTGAAGCTTCAAGCGAAGTTCACCTAAAATAAGCTTCGCCCAAATATCCACGTGGGCCACGTAGCGAGGTTTGCCGATGCCACAACAAAGTTCGTTGAAGCCACAAAGGAAGCTCACAGGTCGCGCATTGGTCGCCTAAGTGAACTTCGCCCAATAACCCATGTGGGCCATGTCACCCATGTTCCAAAGAAAATGGACTACCTTCATTCTGCCGAAGTTTGCTCATGGTCGTTATTGGCGAACTTTGCCCATGACCGTTATTAGCGAACCTCACCCATAATTTCAGAAGCTACTTTTAAAAAAATGGTTCACCCCACTAACACACTCATTTAAGGAGAGTTAATGACCACTAACTTACCTATTTAAAGAGGAGTTAATGACCTCTAACTCACCCATTTAAAGAGGAGTTAGTGACTACTAACTCACACATTCAAGGGGAGTTAAGGCCCACTAACTCACTTCTTAATGCTTTTAAGCCTATAAATAGGCATGATCAACGTGAAGCAAAGGGGAGGGAGGAAAGATCTTGGGGCTAGCAGTGTTCTTGGCTAGGCTTCTTGCCATTGAGAAAAGAGAGAGAGATTTAGAGGCGAAAGTGGTATTTGGTTTCTTCTTGATATCTCTTCATCCATAGAAGACTGTGCTATCTTCAAAGAGATCAGAAATCAACAACAAGTGAGAGACCCATTGTTTTAGTTGGATCATCACGGAGTACAAGATCAACACTCCTTCGGCACATAGAAAAGAACCTAAATTAAATAAATTTTTTGTTTCAATTGTAGTCTCTTTTGAGTTGTAATCTGTGTTAATTATAATACAAAAGACCCGAAACAGGATGGCAACTCCACTGGGGACTTCTTTCTCCTCCGATGAGAAAATTGTATCGCAGTCCGACACCAAGACCCTCGGGTCTTTTACTGAATCACTGGTCAATAAATTTGACTAAGTAAAGTTTGAGGAAATCATTTCCTCTAACCAATCGTCGACAAGATTCACCGCAGTGTGAACTCAGAGTCAAATTTGACCCTCACATGTGTCAAGGTGAACTTCACCAAAGATAGTTTGAGCTTCGCTGAAGGCCCAACGAGCTTCGCCAAGAGCAAAGAAATAACAAACCTCACCAAAAATGTGGGCCAAGACGTTCAAAGCATCTCGTGATTCTCGCTACACTTCTTTAATAGAAGCAAAGAAGGGGGGTAATCCCTCATCTAAAAATCAGCAAGGGAATAACATCACCCACGGTAATTCCTCATCCAAATCACAAACTATGACTTGTGATAAGGACTTGATTGACCACACTAGCCAAAGGTCAAAGCAACATTGTCATAGGCGACGTTCGCTTGCTAAAATCCAAATAGGTGAAGTTATCCACAAGAAGAGCAGTTGCCTCAGCTAAGTTGGAGCTCCCACTAAACTAAGTGAGTTTATCTCTCTAAAGAGGGCATGCCATTGTCAATATTGCGCGACTCCAAGGGAAATTATCACGGCAGTTCAAACAAACTTTAGCAAGGCGAGCCTCGGCAATGACAGCCCCAACCTCACTGGAGGTAGAGTGAACTTCATCCAGAGTGAAGACAACCCTAGCTTTTCCCAAAATGAAGTGAACCTTGCCAAAAGCAGCCTCAATATCGCTGGAGGTAAAATGTGCTTCGCCCCGAGTGAAGCCTTAGCAACCCTCATCCCGAGCGAAGGTCAGGATGTTCAAACATCTCTTGAATTCATACTTCAATCCACAATCCCTCTAGGGGTTCTCTTCAAAGCATCTTGCAATGCTCATCATGTTTCCTTAAAAGAAGCCCAAAATGGGGGATACGCTCCAATCAAACTCCCAAAAGGGAAAATTATTGCCCATGGTGATTTTAAGTCTCAATCACAAGTTCAAACTTATGATGAAGTCACAGTTGACTACGTCAGTCATAGGTCAAAGCGACATCGTCTTAGGCGATGTTCTAATGCTAAAAGCTAGCCCAGTGAAGTTGCTTTCAAGAAGAGCCACATCAATTGTTTGGCCCTAAAGGAGATAGTATTAGAAGTTTAGCTAAATTCCTTGTGTACATCTCCATATACCAAAGAGTTGGCATTTTTCTGTCTAAGTCCATTCCCCAAACCTTTAGAGTTTAGGGGCAAGCGGCGACGGCGGCTTCGCAAGAACAAGGCAACTTTCAACCTCAATCCCCAAGAGTTTGTGGTTAACATGACCCGTGTAACCCTGGAAGAAGAAGATGATGATGATAGCCCATCAGATCCAACATATTCTTCTGGCATAAGTAGCATACTTCCAAAGATCGATGGTGTCTATCGTTATACTAGATCAAGACGGGGGGTAACTGTCCCTATCGACTACTCTGTCGCAAGGATGCCTATTCAACGAGCTCTTTCACAGGTGGATAATCCTCCTGCTAGCAATGCTAACTCATCTATAGCATCAAACACTGCTCCTAGCTCAGGTCATGAGCGGGAATGGGTTGCCAACATGACAAACAGAGAGGCCATCGATGATCTAATTTGATGGATGGAGGCCCAAAAGAAGGCATCCGATGAGCGCTTCGACCGACTCGAAAATATGCTTCAACAACTGCTACTCACTTCCCAGCCCCCTGCGAGCACTTCAAAAGGGTAACAGCCAGCTAACATCTCCGTCAATAAGGAGTCATTGCACCAACAACATGTTTTCGCCTCTCAGTGGACTCAGAGACAGCCAGTACACTAAAGACAAGGCGTAAATTGAGAACATTCAAAAGCCTCCAAAACGAGCTCAACGCTCTTACACAGAGGACCGAGCTAAAGAAGGTTGGGATCACTCGACCTTATCGCATCAAGTGGGACTTTGTTACCTATCCGATAAAGTTTAAGCCGCCAACGTTACACATGTTCAAAGGCAAAGGTTCCCCAAACCAACACATCTACTACTTTCATCAGCAAATAGGAAATGTAGTAGGGAATGACGCCATCAAGGCGTGACTTTTTATTGGGACCCTTCAGGGGGTAGCCTTTGACGGGTTCTAGAATCTGGCCGAAGGATCAATCAAATCCTGGGCTGACTTGGAATCATAGTTCTTATCCCAATTCTACGAGGACCAATCTGATATAACAATAGTCAGACTTCTTAAACAAAGAGGAAACAACTCGGCCAGAGACTACATCGAGTAGTGTCGCAATTTAAGCTTGTGTTATCGGGACATGCCATTGTCGATGTTGCTCTAGACATGCCGGGACAACTTTCTCAGCCGAGTGGAAGCCCACATGGCTGCTGTCAAGGCTGATTCATGGAAAGATTTGATTGAGCAGGCGAAAATTGCTGAGAAATCTACTGAGAGATTCAATCAATATAATCTATGGTCAAGTCGCAAAGACGATGATAACGAGTCAGGACAATCCTCCAATGATGAGAATGAGACGAGACAATCATCCTGATCAAAGGGAAATGATGCCCTTACCATTATGAAAATCATGACATGCTCATCTACGCTTAAATGCCTCTACCTGCTAATGACTTACTGCTATAGCAATTCAACACTCTCCGAATCTCGTCAAGCGGAACCATCAGCATAGCCTCTAAGGCTATGGCAATGCTTCTTCAACAATGCCAACCTAGCCTCCTACGGCTCTAGCAACGCTTCCTCAGCAACGTCAACCCATCCTCTAATGACTATGGCAGTGCTTCCCTAGCAATGCCACTCCAATTTGTTAGCTTCATCTCGTAGGGCATGAGCCCTTACTGGAAACACCTTTTTCTTCAATATGTCTAATAGTACAACCTCTGTCGAAGCAATTAATCATCAAGTTCAACATTATACCTCTAACAATACGATATCAGGAGGTAACCCTCTACGGGTACTCATGATGAAGCCGAGATCTCTGAGTTCCAGGCTTATGAAATCATTATGTTCTTGAGTTTTCCAAGCTCTACGAGGACATTGCAGACGAGATGTCTGAATCGATTATCACCTCAGACCACCAAGTGTGGGAACTCTATTTCAACATCGCATCGCAATAAAGCCGTGAAGGAGCTATTGTCACAGCTGTGGGGGTAGTGCTAATCGATCCCCATGGTCAACTTGCCCAAGACATGAGTGCAAAGTATAAAGGAGAATATGAGGTCTGACACAATGATCTCGTGCCCTACCATGAAGCAGCAATGAGACTAGCTCATTCTTTTAAAGGCTTCTAGATAACCTATGTAGTCCTCCTCAAGAACACTTACGCTGATGCCTTGACGTCACTTGCAGCTACTCTCCCTTTGACTTCTAAGTTTATCAAGCAGATTACAGTAGCTATCCATCAATTATGTTCTCTAAAACAAATCTTGGAAATTAACGAAGTGCACGTCATGCTAGCCCACTTCGAACCTAATGATTGGCATTACCTGACCGTTGACTACGCCTTGCATGCCATATTGCCCAATGACCCAAAGTAAGCAGATGTTGTACCACCGATCGTTCGATGGCATACTACTTAGATGCTATCATCAAGAAGCCTACGACGGTACATATGGAGCTCATCAACCTGGACCTGAACTCCAGGATCGACTCTGTCGTCTAGGCTATTATTGGCTGATGATGTTTATGGATGCAGCAGCTTATGCCAAAGGATGCCGTGTAGGTTAATTCCATCAACCTCTGGAAGAATTACATCTAACTATTACTTCATGTTCATTCAAGATATCAGAATGAACATCATTAGGCCGACTAGCCCGCCATCTGCTAAAGGCCATCTGTTTATCCTGGCCATCACTGGCTATTTCTTCAAGTGGGCAGAAGCCATCCTGCTCAGAGAAGTCAAAACTTATAATGTGATCAAGTTCTTGAAACACCACATTATCTATCGATTCGGCATCCCTAGGAGGATCATCCATGATAACGGTCCATAGTTCATTAGTCGACCGTTCTTTAAGTTTTGCGACAAGTTTCAAATCAAGGACGTGGCTTCTACGCCATACAGTCTGGCTGCTAATGATCTAGCCGAAGCTTTCAATAAGACCATTATCAAGCTTATGAAGAATTCATCTCCTCCAAGAAATGAGATTGGGATGAAAAGCTCAAAAAGTGTCTATGGGCCTATCGAACAACAGTCCACACTCCAACAGATGCTATGCTTTTTTCCTTGGTACTCAGTTGGTTGCGAACCCATGATACCATTAGAAATTCAGATGCCATCATTAAGAATAACTCTTGCCAAAATGATGACATCTGAAGAACACCATCAAAAGTGCCTCCAAGAGCTAGAGGCGCTAAATGAGTCGAGACTCAGAGCTCAGCAATGAATTGAGATATACTAGTCACGGATCTTGAGAGCCCTCAACAGGAGAGTCATGGAACGATCCTTCAAAGAAGGTGACCTGGTCTTAGCTATTCGTCGACCCACGGTCATGACACATAAAACTAAAGAAAAATTCTAACCCAAATGGGAAGGCCCGTTTGCAGTAGAGACAGTCTACTCACATGGAGCATTTTATATTGATTCAAATGGCAATAGGCTCATGGCACAAATCAATGGGAAATTGATAGGAAAATAAATGTGTACCTAAAGTTGCAAGTATACAACCATGAAGTTATAGTATAAAAAGTTATCGATCCCACGAGGAAGGTGTTTGTAGGAGTTAATCAAATTTGGTTCTTATGTTGTGTGTGTGACAATTAGGAGTGAAAACATGATGGATGTGGCTGTGGAGAGATTAGAGAGTGTTATGATTGAGTGCAAATAAAAACAAAATGAGAATGAAAGTGAATGTGAATAGATTAAGAGTGTGGAAGTGATAAAATATAAATAAAAGCAAAATGAGAATGAAAGGGGGAGATAAAGAGTAGATGTGAATATGTGCAAATAAATCATAACAAGATTGAGAGAGAGAGAGAGAGAGAGAGAGAGAGTGAGTGAGTGAGAAGTAAAGGAAAATAAAATCAAGAGAAGAAAATCAAGAATAAAAATGAAAATCAAGAAGGTAAATGATGAAGGATTCAATTAAAGATATGAGTAATCTAGAATTGAATCCACTAGCTTATCTCACTTATAAAATATGAATTATTATCTTATCATCATATTTTACTTTAGATTTATTAAGTATAGCCTATCCTACCACTTTTAAGGCAAGCATAACCTATCCTATTATCATCCAAGAAAAATTAATACTCATGAAAAGAATAATAAAGAGATAGTAATTCTAGAATTCATTAGTATACTCTATCCTACCACTTTTAAGGCAAGCATAGATTATCCAATTCTTCTTCTATCAATTAGTTCTCTAGTTTATTATCCTAAACATGATCATTTAAGCATAAGATAATAATCCATAAATTACAAGGGAGATTAATACTAGTTTCATGCAATTCTAGAATTTTCACAAGAGTTTAGTTCCACATCTCGAGAAAATAAAACAAAGAGATAAAAATCTAGATGAGAGAGAATAAAAAGAAAAGGAGAAGAAATAAAACCATCTAAACTATTGGCAAGAAAATAAATCTATACTACAAAGTAAAAACATGACATGAAAGTAAATACATGAAAGTAAAGACATGAAAGTAAAGACATAAATGTAAATCTACTCTACAAAGCATTAAAAATAAACAAGAAAAGAAAATAAGAAAAGAAAAACATAAACCCACATATTCATTTCTTCATATTCATCCTCTTTTCATCCTTGGACAAAGAGAAGAAAAGAAATTATGAAGGGTGAAAATATTTTTTATTGATTGCAATAAAACTTACAATTTGGAAGGTCTTCTCAATTAAGAGAAACCCTCCTCTTTAAAAAGAGTATACAAAATATTTCACACTCAAACCCCTCACCCTCTATCCCTATTTATAGAGTATTACAACCAATATCAACCCTTGGATTAAACTTGATCCCCAAGTTAATCAATTTTAGCCTTTAAATCATAACAAAAACTTGGTATCGATACTAGTATCGATATTGGTATCGATACGTATCGATACCCTATCAATACCGGTATCGATACCAAGATCGATACAAGCATCGATACTAGTATCGATACTAGTATCAAAAATCTGACTTGACAGATGACTTCGTCTCGTCGAGATAGGCGATTTTTATATATTATATGTTAAATTCCGCCTTCCGGATTGGGAGATATCGTCGTTTCTTTCCAACTAATCATCCCAAATATGATTTTAACTTAATTTCATTTGCTGATCCTTGTTTCTTCGACTTATGTAGATTGCTTAGCTTGATCCCGGGCTTCAATAAAGGGTTAGAAAATGAGGAAATTTGATTTTTTTTGAGCTTTTATTCATTAATCTTCATTAACCTGCACATTAAGATAAAACATATTATTAGTGCTATATTTATTGATATAAACTAGATAATGAGGGTGTAAATTTGTAATAAAATGTGATTATCGAAATATCTCAAGAAATATTACCCTTGATTTCTAGCCACTATTATCTCCCCACGGAGATTTTCGGTCATATTTAAGTTTCCACCTCTGATTGTAAATATTAATCATCTTGATCTAAAATCCCAATTAAAATTCACAGCGAGTCATTAAGTTAACACCACACCTCTGCCTGACTCTAAATCCTCAGTGAGTCATCAAGTTAACACCACATCTCTGTTTGATTCCAAATGCATTACCACCATCAAGTTAGCATTATACATCTGAATGGTTTCCACCCCAATGATCCGACGGGTTAATATTACACCTCTGTCGGACCATTTCGTTGACTGGTTAATATTACACCTCTGTCGGCTTGTCTTTTCAGATTCGACAGGTTAACATTACACCTCTGTCAATCTGCCTTTGCCAAAAAATCGATTAGTTATCATTACACTTATATCGATTTTCTACCGTTAAGTTAACACTACACTTCCAAATGGTAGTCATCCCTCGGACTCTTTCGAACATGATTGGTTAACATTACACCTCTTTCGGTTATTCTATTTGATACGTTAACATAACATCTCTGTCAATCTTCCTTCAAAAATCGACTGTTAACATTACACCTCTATCGGTCATTTCATTTCGCATGTTAACATTACACCTCTATCAAAATTTATTATATTAACATTACACCTCTAAATAGTACCAATTCTACTAACCTAATACATTAACATTACACCACTATCAATTTGATTCTGTCGACTAGTTGATATTATACCTCTGTCGATCTCCCCTAGCCTCCATTGGGATTATTAGGTTAAACTGTTTCCTAACCTCCAATGGGATTATGAGGTTAAACTTCTTCCTAATCTCTGACTGGTATACGAGATAAAACTGCTCCCCACAGTCTGATGAGTATACGAGTATAAACTGCTTCTCCATGCTCCAACGCCTTTAGAGCTTAAACTGTGTAGACTCCAATAGGTACATGAGTATAAACTATTTCATATGCTCCAACTACACAAGAGCCTAAACTGTGGACACCATGAATCTCACTAGCTCAGTCGAGATGATAGAATACTCCAGCTACGTATGAGTATAAACTACGGTTAAACATTCGGCTAAGCTCCAATAGCTACACTAATATCTGGCAACACTCCAATAGTTTCGCCAACATCCGGCTACACTCCAACGGTTACGCAAATATCCGACTACACTCTAGAAGTTTCACCAATATTCAGCCACGCTCCAGCAGTTATGCCAAGATCTGGCTATGCTTCAGCAACTACACTAACATTCGGCCAAGCTCCAGCAGCTACGCAAACATTCAGACACGTTGCAGTAGCTTTGCTCTAAATATGGGTTCCAAACACAGAATTGGATGGAAGCTCAACAACAAGCACTTCAAAATGCAACCTAGCATTCAATCAAGATGAGACCAATGATGAAAAACCACGTTCAACAGTACACCTCTGTCAGCCAAGTAGTCAAATGGAGATATGTTTAGCTTAAGCAAGACAATCAAAGCTAGGTTCAACAGTATACCTTTGGTGATTACCTAAAGTATTTTATTCCCTGTTACAAGTCTGAATATAGGATCACGAAAACTTTTGGGGGGGGTCTTGTAGACGGTTAAAATATACTCTATTGGATCAACGCTGAGTCCGAGTCTAAGAAGTGAACACCCATTGGCTAAATACTTCAGATGGGCTCAAGCATCAGCCTATGGTAGGCTATAGTGAAGTTCACTTGGATCACATGTGAATATGACTGCATCCTAGATAAAGAGGACCTGAGTCCGAGTCAATCCTCAAGTCGGACTCACGGCAGAGTCAAAATGTGTCCTCAAGTCGGACTCTAAGTCCAAGTTGAAAGGCATCTCCAATTCGGAATCTGGGCCGAGTTGAAAGGCATCCTCAAGTCGGTCGAGTCAATAAATAAGTTCAAGTAAGATTCTGAGTCAAATATGAACTTATCACCAAAGCTCGCCCAAGCCATAGCGAACCTCGTCCAAGTCATAATGAAGCTAGCTCTCAAGACCAAGTCAATGCAAAGCTTCAAGAAAAGTTCATGTAAAACGAGCTTTCGCCCAAATAGTCCACGTGGGCCGTGTAGTGATGTTCGCCAAAGCCGCAGTGAAGCTCGCAGAAGTTGCAGCGAAGCTCGCCTAAGCGAGCTTTGCCTAATAGCCTATGTGGGCTACATCACCCATGTTCCAAAGAAAGTGGACTACCTCCATTCTGGTGAAGTTCGTCAATAACATTCAGTTTGCTCATGGTCGTTATTGGCGAACTTCGCCCATGACCGTTATTGGCGAACCTCGCCCATAACCGTTTTCAGAAGCTACTTTTAAGAAAATAGTTTACCCCACTAACTCACGCATTTAAGGGGAGTTAATGACCACTAACTCACCCATTTAAAGGGGAGTTAATGACCACTAACTAACTCATTTAAGGGGAGTTAAGGCCCACTAACTCACTCTTTAATGCTTTTAAGCCTATAAATAGGCATGATCAACATGAAGCAAAGTGGGGGAGGAAAGGTCTTGGGACTAACATTGTTCTTGGCTAGGCTTCTTGCCATTGAGAAAGAGAGAGAGAGAGAGAGAGAGAGAGAGAGAGAGAGAGAGAGAGAGAGATTTAGAGGCTACATTGACAAAGAGCACATCTCTCCTCCATTCTCATTGATCTTCATAGATCATTATTATCGGCTAATCAATTGGCTTGATCAATGATCCTTGTGAGAAAGGATTCGTTCCCTTCAGCTAGTGATTGAAAATAAATAAAATCTAGTTGCAAGTGCACAACTATTAAGTTATAGTATGAAAAATACCGAATTCTCGAGGAAGGTGTTGTAGGAGATAATTGTGAAGAGATAAAGAGAGGGTGTGATTATATGCATATAAAATAAAACTAGATTAAGAGGGAGAAGAAATTAGAAGAAAATAAGTAACAAATATAGGAAAATCAATAATAAAGAGAAAAATCAAGAAAGTAAAAAATGGGAGGTTCAATTAGAGATATGAGGAATCAATATTGAATCCACTAGCTAATTTTATTTAGAAATTATGAACTATTCTCTTTTATCATATTTTATTTAGATTTATTAAGTATAGACTATCAAACCACTTAAGGAAAGCATAACCTATCAAATTATCTTCCAAGTAAAAATAACATTCATGAAAAGAACAACAACTAGATATTAATTCTAAAATTCATAAATATAATCTATCAAACCACTCAAGATAAGCATAGATTATCAAATTCTTCTTCTACCAATTAGTTCTCTAGTTGATTATCCTAACATGATTATTTTAAGCACAAAAGAGTAATCCATAATTTATGAAAAATCAAACTAGTTTCATACAACTCTAGAATTTCTATAAGATTTTAGTCTTACATTATTAAAAATAAAAATAAAATATAAACTAGAGAGTATGAAAGAAAGAAAAATAAGAACTAATTACAAAAAGAAAAATAAGAACAAATAATTAAAGATCTATACTATGAACAAAAAATAAATCTAAATTATAAAAGTAAAAGAATATAAAAATAAATCTAAACTATGCAAGAAAATAAATCTATACTATAAAATAAAAATGTAAGAAAATAATACAAAAATAATGATATGAAAGTAAATCTACTCTACAATGCATCAAAATAAATTTAATCTTCTAAAAGAAAAATAAAAGAAAAATACTACAACATGAATATCTAAAACAAGAAAATAAAAGAAAAAGAAAACTTACATTGCAAGAGGGTTCTACTCCCTTGAAGGCAAATCTTCATTCTTCATCTTCATCTTCATCTTCATCTTCAGCAACAAATAAAGAGAAGAAAATAAAAATATGAAGAGGCAAAAATTCTTTTATTAATTACAATAAAGTTATAAAATTTAGAAGGTCTTCTCAATTAAGAGTAACCATCCTCTCTAAATAGAGTTTTTACAAAAATTTTCACACTCAAACCCCTCATAATCTATCCCTATTTATAGCCTACAGCAATGAATGAGAATCATTGGATGTTGCTTGGAGAACAAGGATTAAATCTCAGCCGAAAACTATTTCATATAACCAATCGGTTGGTCAATCGATTGGTTTGCAATATATTTAAATTCTTGTTGATTTCTTGACCGATTTCTTCATGGATCCTTGAGAGTTCTTAGGCCTTCTTTTATCTTCATATTTGGGCATTAATAAATGGTAGAAAATCAGGAAATTTGATTCTTTTGAACTTTTATTCTTTAATTCTCCATTAACCTGCAAATTAAGATAAAACATATTTATTAGTGATATTTTTATTAAACTAAAATAGATAATGAGGGTATAAAAATATAATAAAAATGTGATTATCAAATACTCCCACACCTAAACTTTTGCTAGTCCTCTAGTAAAGAAAAAATTGAAAGGAAAAGAAAGAAAAATTCTAACTCACTTTCAAGAATCGCGGTTGTATTTAGCATACAACAAGCCTTTAAACTCCTATATTACCCTAGAGGACGAGTTGTAGTCTCGTGAGGGTTTGTAGTGAATATACCCACAAAATTCTATCAACTTGTCAATTTGAAGAAGTTAATCTATAATCAATTGACCTGATATATTTAAACTTTTAATTGAAGCTAGTTTTTACTCAAGAAAACTTTTTATATATAACTCTAAAGTAAATCTCAGAGAAAAATCTTTTCATTATAGTTATACAAAACCGAGTCTAACTTGGTAATTTAATTAAAAGTGTTGAAAAGAACATGCTAACTCTTTGTTTCAAACAATTTTCAAGTCTCCTAATCAACTTATTTTTCAAGAACCTATATACAAATATAAGTATATGTTAAAAAATTTGTTTGTGAGAGAGAGAGAGAGAGAGAGAGATATATATATATATATATATATATATATATATATATATATATATATATATATATATATATATATATATATATATATATATATATATATATATATATATATATATTCCCATTAGTGGGTAGCTCATTTTACTAAATGAGCCACCTCATATTTCTTTTACCATATATATATATACTCTTTATTCCTCGGTGATTTTGTTCTACTTGATCGGCTTTCAAGTGACCATTTTACGAGTTTTGAGCCAATGAATCTCAACCCAATTGGGCTTAGGTCATTAAGCTTGGAAGTACTCATTTGGCTTAATCACTCAGTCCACTTAGGCTTAGTCAAATAGAACCACCTTGGAGTTCAAGAGAATTTTTATCGGTGCCCATTTTTCGCACTCTTCTTTTACAAAGTTAGATTTTTAAATATATATATGTGTGTGTGTGTGTGTGTGTGTTTATATATATATATATATATATATATATATATATATACATATATATAGAAAAAATATTTAGATCAAGACAACTTGAAAATTTATTTTCTACTCTAAGCTAAGCATGTAAAAATTTCATTACTTTAATTAAAAGTCTAAGTTAAGACTTTAGTGAAGTATACTACTTTGAAAATCATTTCTTAATAAATTTATTTAGAGTTATCATAAAAGGTTAACTTGAGTATAAAACTAACTAAGAATTAGAAAATTTAAAATTTATCAAATAAATCAATTATTAATTAACTCTATTAAGTTGGCAAGTAACAAAAGTTTTATGAAAAAGAAAAGAAAAGAAAAATATGACATAAAAAGAAGAAAAAGGCAAAACAAAGAGAAAAATGACTAGTCCCCACCCCACACTTAATTTTTGCATTGTCCTCAATACAAACTTTATGATGCACAATGTAAAATAGATAAGAATTACAACACTTACAAATATTTGGTTGACTTAGAATAATGATAAAATCTGCAATTACCTTTGGTATGAGGAGGATGAAGTCAAAAATTTTTCTTTTTTTCATCATTATTTTTATATCTTTTTTTCTTTTTCTTCTCCTCTTTTTTCTCTTTTTTTTGAAAGAACAAGAAACTCTCAAATGAGAGAAGAATAAATTATTACTATTATTATTATTATTATTATTATTATTATTATTATTATGAGATAAAAGTAAAGATGTAGAATAAAAGATTGAATATGAAAAGCTCAGACTCTGATCAAATCTTACCTTATTGTTGAAAATTCTACCCGGATTTCAAAGAAGTCTAGAATGATAAACTCAATTATCTAATTAAATTCTGAACACTCCAAGATTTTCAATGATTTCTGTAGCATTTGAAGGTAGGTAAGAAACGGGGTTATGCATTTTAATTTCTCAAGTTGATCGGATAAAAAGCAAGTCTCAGATTTGAACTCAGGTTCCACATGACTGAAGGCTTGTACAACCAGTTCTTCTTTAAAAATTTTCTTAAACCCACGATTCATGGTTGAGATATGATAAGCTGGTTGTGCTATATTTTCTAGGAACCTAAGTTCATTAGCAAAAAATTCTTCAAAACTACGATCAAAGAAATTTGCGTTCGCACTCTATGAAAACTAGTTTTGATTCAATTTCTTCTAGTATCTTGATTTCATCACCAAAAATCTCCTCATAGCTCAGGTCTGACTCATTCTCTTCTTCGGATAATATATGTCTTGAAGAATGGGTGGATTAGGATTTTCCATTGGTTTAGTTTCAAAATTGGTTCAACACAAATTAAATGATCAAGATATCACTAATCTAAACTTGCATACAATAAAATAATTTTTTAATTTTTTTGAAAAAGTTCTAAGCAAAACAAAAGTTAGTTAAGTTTTTTAAAGCAAAACTAGAAGACCTAAAAGATTAATGAGAGAAGAAAAGAAGTATAAAAAGAAAAACCTAACTAAAACAAAATCAAGAGCAACCACTTTGAAACAATCACCCTTAATTCTGGGGTTAAGTCTAGACTCAACTTGACTGGCTCCTAACCAAAAACTCCTTGAGTGAAAAAATTAAAGTTTACTTGGTTAGTTAGCCTGGTAAGGATAGTATTAGAGGGAGATCAAAGGCCAATTAAATACCTTGTTCCTTGCAGAGCGCTTTACACAACCCCTAAACCTTGCTTTAGACGCCAACGGATTCAATTAAACTTAAACCGGTTCATTTAAGGATTTCTTGTTCCTTAATGAGCTTGAGTCCTTAGAGGCTAACGTCTAATGAGATTTAAAGGCTTGAGTTTATATAGTAAGGAATTAATAATTTGTGGGCTAAGAAAAGGGTGATAAAATTCCTCACCTTATCTTGATTAGGGGTATTGCTCTTAAGAGTATTTTCAAGTAAGTGCTCAAATCAAAATGATCAAATCACTTTGGTGAATTCCTACTAACTATATGCAATGCAACCTTAAGAATTAAAAGCAACTACAAAGGATAAAAAAGAAAATCTTTTATTTTCTTAATTAGGGTTAACAATCAAACAAATGTAAGAGAGTGCTCTTGTTTGAATTTTATTTTCTTAATTAGTTGTGTGGATTTTATTAGGGTTGACAAGAGAAATATTTTTTAAATTAGATCCTAATTGTCTCTAATGTGAAGAGCCTAAACTTGAGGGTGAAATTGAAAATACTAGAAAGAGGACGCACCTTTTAAGCAAATCTCCAATCTTCTAGTTAATCCTTCACACTTAAACACACAAATCAAAGAATCGAAATAGAAAAATTCTAATTACAAGCACCTTCCCCGGTAACGGCACCAAAAACTTGATAGGAAATAAATAAAACCTGGTTGCAAGTGCACAACTATCAAGTTATAGTATAAAATGTCGAATCCTCAAGGAAGGTGTTGTAAGAGATAATCAAAATTGGTTTTCTAAATTGTGTTGAGTGGACAATTAAGAGTGATAATTGTAGAGAGATAAAGAGACTAGGTGTGATTATATGCAAATAAAACAAAACTAGATTAAGAGGGGAGAAGAAATTAGAAGAAAATAATAAATAAATAAATAAAAATCAAGAATAAAAGGAAAATTATGAAAGTAAAAGATGTGGGATTCAATTAAAGATATGAGGAATCTAGAATTGAATCCACTAATAATTCACTTAGAAATTATGAACTATTTTCTTTTTATCATACTTTTCTTTAGATTTATTAAGTATAGACTATCAAACCACTTCAGGAAAGCATAACATATCAAATTATTATCCAAGTAAAAATAACATTCATGAAAAGAATAACAACTAGATATTAATTCTAGAATTCATAAGTATAACTATCAAACCATTCAAGATAAACATAGATTATCAAATTCTTCTTCTACCAATTAGTTCTTTAGTTGATTATCCTAACATATTATTTTAAGCACAAGAGAGTGATCTATAATTTATAAAAGAAATCAAACTAGTTTCATACAACTCTAGAATTCCTACAAGATTTTAGTTTCACATAATTAAAAATAAAAATAAAATATAAACTAGAGAGTATGAAAGAAAGAAAAATAAGAACTAATTACAAAAGAAAAATAAGAACAAAGAATTAAAGATCTAAACTATGAACATAAAAATAAATCTAAATTACAAAAGTAAAAAATATAAAAGTAAATCTAAATTATGCAAGAAAATAAATCTATACTACAAAATAAAAATACAAGAAAATAATATAAAAATAAAGACATGAAAGTAAATCTATTCTACAATGCATCAAAATAAATCTAATCTACTAAAAGAAAAGAAAAGAAAATACTACAACATAAATATCTTAAATAAGAAAATAAAAGAAAAAAAAAAACTTACATTGCAAGAGGGTTCTAGTCTCTTGAAGACAAATCTTTATTCTTCATCTTCATCTTCATAAACAAATAAAGAGAAGAAAAAAATATATGAAGAGGCAAAAAGTCTTTTATTAATTGCAACAAAATTATAAATTTTAGAAGGTCTTCTCAATTAAGAGTAACCCTCCTCTCTAAATAGAGTTTTTATAAAATTTTTCACACTCAAACGCCTCATAATCTACCCCTATTTATAGCCTACAACAATGAATGAGAACCATTGGATGATGCTTGGAGAACAAGGATTAAATCTCAGCTAGAAAATTATTTCTGCACTGAACCAAATCAGGTTAAGCCGTCGGTTGGCCAGCAATTCAGTTAGTGAACTATTGTTGATTTCTTGACCCGATTTCTTCATGGATCCTTAAGCTTTCTTAAGCCTTTTTCTGTCTTCATATTTGGGCTTTAATAAATGGTAGAAAATTAGAAAATTTAATTATTTTGGGCTTTTATTCATTAATTGTTTATTAACCTGTAAATTAAGATAAAACATATTTATTAGTGATATTTTTATTTAAATAAAATAGATAATGAGGGTATAAAAGTATAATAAAAATATGATTATCAAATACCCCACACCTAAACTTTTGCTAGTCCTCTAGCAAAGAAAAAATTTAAAGGGAAAGAAAGAAAAATTCTAACTCACTTTCGCAAGAATCGCGATTGTATTTAGCATACAATAAGCCTTTAAACCCCTAAGTTAATCTAGAGGACGAGTTGTAGTCTCGTGAGGGTTTCTGGAGAATATACCCACAAAATTCTATCAACTTGCCAATTTGAAAAGTTAATATATAATCAATTCACCGATATATTTAAATATTCTAATTGAAGCTAGTTTTACTCAAGAAAACGTTTTTATATATAGCTCTAAAGTAAATCTCATAGAAAAAGCTTTTCATTATAGTTATACAAAACCGAGTCTAACTTAGAAATTTAATTAAAAGTGTTGAAAAGAACATGCTAACTCTTTATTTTAATAGGATAATCAACTAGAGAACTAATTGGTAGAAAAGAGTTTGATAGTCTATCTTTGTCCTTGAGTGGTTTGATAGGTTATACTTATTCAATTTTAGAGTTACTATCTTGTTGTTTATTTCTTTTCATGAGTGATAATATTACTTAAATAAAATTTTGATTGGTTATGCTGTTTTAAATAACTTAATAGTCTATGCTTAGGAAATCTAAGAAATATGTGAATAAAATGAGTAATTCTTAAATACAATTTGAATTTAATCGTGGATTCAACCTTAGATTCCTATTTTCTCTCTTGATTTCCTCCATCTTTTATTCACTTCTTGTTTTAATTTGATTTTATTTTATTCTTCTCTCTCTCTCTCTCTCTCTCTCTCTCTCTCTCTCTCTCTCTCTCTCTCTCTCTCTCTCTCTCTCTCTCTCTCTCTCTCTCTCTCTCTCTCTCTCTCTCATTATTCCCTCTTGTTTTAGCCTTTTATTTTTGTGATAAATCTCTACCCAAAACACACACAATTTTTATTTATCTTCTCATTAGTTTTCCACACAATCTAAGAACCCAAATAAGATGGTCTTTCTAATACTCTCCCTCCCCGTGCAACGATATCTATAAATACTACAACTTTTCGAGCAATCCTCTATGAACTTCATCTGCCAGAACACACAAATAGTCGCCTTTACCGAAGGAATCATCACTATGAATCTAGATGTCTTTCTCTTGCCTTCGAGTACTCTCTCCTGACCTAAATAAGCTCTTCATCATGTAATTGCTGCTCCTTAACATGGTTAATCAACAAAGGTTGTACTTGCATATTTACTATTTGTTCGTGACTACCCGGTAGAATAACTTCAATACCGCGATTCTCGATCTTTGCAATCAGCTCCTTCCACTTTGTGAGCCTCATTGAGCTCGGTGTTCTACTGAGTGCATCGGGTACCACATTCACTTTACCCAAATGATATTAAAGATTGATATCATAGTCCACCATAAATTCCAACCGTCTTCTTTTGCTCATATTCAACTCCTTCTGGTTATAATTTTATTTGAGACTTTTATGACCGGTGAACACTTCCACCTTCTCTCCGAGAATATAGTGCCGCCAAATCTTCAATGCATAAATCACTGCTGCTATCTCCAGATCATGAGTAGGGCAATTCCTCTTGTGTGGCTTCAATTATCAAGAAGCATATAATCACCTTCTCGTTCTGTACCAATACACACCCAATTCCGATTCTTGGAGTGTCCATCAGAATTGCGAATTTATTGCTCCCCTTGCGTAACATTAAAACTGGTGCAGTCATTAGATAAATCTTGAGAGATTCAAATGCCCTCTAATATTTTGCTGTCCAGTTGAACTTCTTACCCTTGTGAGCAACTTCGTCATCGGCGCTGTAATGCACAAAGAGTCCTTAATGGACCTTCAATTGTAACCCGTCATCCTCAGGAAACTACAAACTTCTCCAACGTTCTTTGGTGTCATTATCTTCAAAACTGTTTACACTTAGTTCGGATCAACTCATAAACCTTCAGAAGATATAATGTGGCCTAGAAAAGACACTTAGTTCGGATCTCTAGCCAAAATTCACACTTGCTCAGCTTGTGAAATACACGTTCTCTTTGCTTGATTTCTAAAATCAACTTGAGATGTTCTTCATGCTCTTTCCAGTGCCTTGGAGCATACCAGGATATCATCAATGAATACTACTACAAACTGATCTAGATATTAAGAAAATACTCGATTATTAAGACTAGTGAAGACTGATGGAGAGTTTGCCACACTGAATTGCATAACAAGAAAATCAAAATGCCCATAATGCATTCTAAAAGCTGTGTTCGGAACATCTTCTTTTTTTACCCTTAATCAGAGATAACCGAATCTAAAATCAAGTTTGGAAAATATAACCGAATCTAAAATCAAGTTTGGAAAATATAGTTTCTTCTGCTAGCTGATGGAAAAAATTATCAATTCTTGGTAACAGACATTTATCTTTGATGGTGACTCGGTTCATCTCTCAGTAGTCAATGCATTCTACCACTACCGTCTTCCTTTCAAACTAGCCAAAGTGGGGCTCCCTAAGGTGAAACACTCATCTGATGAAGCCCTTATGAAGCATATCCTCAATCTCGACCTTCAACTATTTGTGTTCTCTAGGCTTCATGTGATACGGTAGTTTTGAGATAGATGCTGTCCCCGATACGTGATCAATAACAAACTCAACCTCACATTGAGGTGATAATCTCGAAAAGTCATTAGGAAACACGTCCCAAAACTCTCGCATGATCGATAGAATTAGCTTCCCCTCCTCCAATGCTACGTCTCCTTCTTCTAAAATCATGAGGATCAACAACCCTTTTGGTATAGCACACTACCACATAATGGGTCTACGGGGACAGTTCTTGGGGTGCGGTTTAAAACCGTTCCCTTTTCCTCCTAAGGGAACGGTTCTGTGACCATTCCAACCGTCACAAAGAAAGTCTACGACAACGCTTTAAACTAAAGCGTTGGGCTTGGATTAGACTTACAATAAAATTTTGTAATGGGCTAAGAGGACGGTTTTATTATGGGCTTTATCTTCGCGCCCTAACTTTAAACAAAAAAACAATTCTATTTTTCATTCGCATTAACCCCTCTTCTCACCTGATCAAAATCAAAACAAATCAAACGCACAGACCTTGCCTCGCTGAGCACTAGGGTTTTTCTTGGGTCCTCCGCCACCTCTTCTCGACGGAGCAAAACCCGCCGCGCCTGTCCGCCACCTCTTCTCGATGAAGTCCGCCACCTCTTCTCGACGGAGCAAAACCCACCGCGCCTGTCCTTCACTCCCGTTCGTCCGCCACCTCTTCTCGACGGAGCAAAACCCGCCGCGCCTGTCCTTCAATCACGAGGCTTACAGGCTCCAAATTGAATCTCACTGCGAGCTCCAACCTGTTCTTGAACAAGATCGGGGGATCTCGACAATCCTACAATCGCATCTCGATCAAGAGCGTCATCAGAGACCCTGAAGTCAAGGATTCGGTCTCCGACGACGGTGCATTTCATAAAATTCTCGTTCTCCTCCTTTCGTTTTGGTTCATTTGTCCAATTCTGCTAAATTTTTGCTTTTAATCTTGTAGTTTCATCATTTATTTGAGTTAGGGCGCAATGTTTTTTGATATATGACGAGTGAGCACAAAATGTTGATGCATTTAGTCATTATCTCAACCAGAAAAGAGATAGAAATGGAAAATATTGCTTTATCTTTCCCATTTAATCTTTTATGTCAAGAAAACTGTGGTTCTCTTTATCAGTTTGAAAGTAAATTATAGCTCTCTCATTGCTGTAATCCTCAGCCAAATACAGCTTTTCTCTTGGGTATTGGATAACCGGAGCTGAACTTTTCGTCATTTTAATCCGTGTATGGAATTTCCCTTGTCTATTTTTGTGATATGAGACCTTAGATCTGTCTGCATTGTTCTATGGAAATATTATCTGATGACTTCACATGTAGAATTTTAAAATTCCTAGCATGTTTTTTATAAGGGTGAGATAAACTGATATGATTCTGAAGCCATCGGTGCGTCGGAGTAATCGTGCTCGCGTGGTGCATAATTACAAGAAGCTACATAATGAAGGAATTTGGGTCTTAATAGGATTTGATTTGATTACAAATATGATTTATTTTAGAAAGTAGGGAATTGTTTAGGCAAATAGGATTTCTTAGGATGTAGGGAATTGTTTAGGGGTAGGAATTTGTTTACAAATAGGGTTTGTTTAGGAAGCCAAAACAGAGGCTATTTAAAGCCGGCTAGCTATTAGGGTTTTGTTATGTTTTTCTTAATTTAGTTCAAATTATTTTGAATCGACAATTGAAGCACTGTTTTTGTATTTTCTAGCAGTACAAGTGTGTTGCTCTAGTTGTTTAAGTAATTAGGATGGTCTTGTATCTGCTTTAGAACATAATTTTGGAACTTTTGAGTGTAAGTAATGTTTTTCTTAGTTCTTTATATTTAAAGCTGGTTATAAAGATTTTTAGTTGTTAATGTTATTTCGTTGATTGGTTACAGAAGATATGATGTAATAGGGAGCATCGTCGATAAGAGGGTGGGATTTGGGTCTTGGCAATGACTACTTTTATTCTAGTAATATTAGTTTCTTCCATGCCTTGTTTACCCGTTCTTTTTTTTGTTTTAATGTTTGAAGGAGATTTGTTCTTGAATATTAGTTTCTTCCATATATCTGTTGCAGTTTATCCAAGTAAAGCAAGAAATGTGTAATGAAAAAATAGTTATGCTTTAAAGAGGCCAAGACTATAAAATAACTATAAAATAGTTATACACTATTGGTAATATTTGATTCATATATTTATTAATAATATCTCAATGTATTTATTTTCCTCCAAAGAAATGCAAGCTATGGATAGAAGTAGAGATTGGATGTATAATACTTCGTGTAAGTGCGAGTATATTGAAAAAGTGAATGACTTTCTTGATAGAGCATTTGCAAGAGCGACTCAAGGGAATGAGATATGTTGTCCTTATCGTGTTTGTTGTAATCATTTTGGCGTCGGAGAATCGTGTCACGATCACTTGATTATCAAGGGATTTATGGAGAATTATTATAAATGGGTTTTCCATGGTGAGGTGTTGCCATCAGTCCATAGCGAGAGTGATGATGATGATGGGAACACTCATGATGATGTAGCTGGATTACTACATGATATTT